>JAODAL010028116.1:0-53836 GCA_025379985.1 Phyllomedusa bahiana
GCCCCTTTTGCTGAATTCCTTTTGGTTTTCTGTAGGGCATTTTATACCCAAAGGTTAATTTATACTATTGTTTCTAGGGTAATTTTGAGTTAAATACAGGGTGTGTGTATTTCTGCCACATATACACCTGAATTCCATCTGGTTATTTCTGTTAGGGTTTTTTAAAACCAAGGGGTTTAAATTTTAAATCCTCCCTTTTGTGGGGTAATTTTGAGTAAAATACAGGGTATGTGTATTTTATGTTCCATATACGCCTGACTTCCATCTTTTTTTTTCTGTAGGGTATTTTATACCCAAAGGTTAATTTATCCTCTTGTTTGTGGGGTAATTTTGAGTCAAATACAGGGTGTGTATTTCTGTCCCATATATGCCTGAATTCCATCTGTTTTTTTTCTGTAGGGTATTTTATACCCAAAGGTTAATTTATCCTCTTGTTTGAGGGGTAATTTTCAGTCAAATATAGGGTGTGCGTATTTCTGTCCCATATACACCTGAATTTCATCTGTTTTTTTTCTTTAGGGTATTTTATACCCAAGGGTTAATTTATCCTCTTGTTTGTGGGGTAATTTTGAGTCAAATACAAGGTGTGTATTTATCATATACAGCCAGAGCTACCGTTGTCATCTAGCAGCCGTGTGTTGATCACCACCAAGCCAACAGTTCTTGATTGGTTGACTAGGTCATCCACTTCCTCCCAGATGACATCTAATAACTCCAGCCAAGAGTCTGTAGGTTCCTCAGACACAACCCTTAGTTGGCATGGCCTGGGAGCAGGTCAGAGGCCCTCACCTGTCCTCATCCCGCCTCTGTCCCATTCAGTTCCCTCAGCCAGAGAACTACTATGTGGTATGGGTTCTGTGCCACTATACAGCGAGGACAAACTATTTGAGGACAGTCAGCAGCTACTTGGCAGCAAAGAGGTGGGGCAGACTACATCAAGTAGTGATGTGGAGAATGGCAGGGGAGGTTATGTTGCAAGCGGTAAGGCTCTGCCTACCAAGGCCGTTGAGGAGGACAGCAGTGACGGGCAAACATTTATCGATGACGATGTAGCCGATCGCACTTGGGAGCCGGGTGAAGCAAGGGCTTCATCATCATCGTCGGAAGAAGGGGGCATCAGCTTGCACATCAGGCAGTGGTGCAGCCAGCAAGTCGGTAGTGTGGCCGTGAGTCAGCAGGGTGGCAGCAGTGCGAGGTCGGGAGCCAAAAGGCCACGGGGTAGACCACCCACTTCGCAGGTCAAAAAAAGTAGTGGCATAGGGGCTCACCGAGGCAACGGCAGTAGTAGTCAGTCAGTGCGGAGCGTTGACGGTAAAATCACCTGTTTGGCGGTGTGACAATTTTTTGCCAAGACACCGAAGGAGCCGAACATATGTATATGTAGAATCTGTGGGCAGAAAGTGAAGCGTGGCCAGGGAGCTAACGTTGGCCCTGCGTCAACACATGCAGCGTCACCATCCAAAGGCCTGGGAGAAACGTGTCTCAGAAGTGGTTGTCCATCCTGCCGCAGCAATAGCAGCATCACCCAGTGGCATGCATGCCATTCCAGCCAGCCAAGGCTCCACCACCTATGCCAAATGGAGCGGTTTGTCTTTCCCACCATCTACCAGTCCAGATGCTTCTGCTCCTTGCCACTCATGGCGCCAGCAGTCGTTCACCGAGGCGATTGCTAGGAGACAGCAGTATGCGTCCAACCATCCTAAGGTGCAGAAGCTGACCATGCTCCTGTCCACCTGCCGTTTGCTTTGAGGAGGCCACATTATTTGTCAGTCCCAGGACTACGGGATGAATAACATCATTCCACTGCTTCATGTCCTGGAATCTGTCTGGTCAGGGGACTGGAGACGTGGCCACTACATCTCACGGGCACATGATTCTGGTGGGGGCTGAACTGGAGAAGGAGGAGGACATTGGAGCACAAGCAGTGTCTGGCAAAATGAGTGGCTTTTCTACTCAGGTGACTGGAGAGAAGGAGAAGGAGCAGCTGGAGGAGGTAGAGAGAGATGAGGAAGACGAGGCAGATGACCCAGACACACTGTGGCAGTATACAGTGGGTGTTCAGTGCTGCGGGGGACATAGTTACCCCAAGGAGAACCCGCTTTTCCATCCAAAATGTGGAGAGATTCACCCATGTCAAAATGAATCAGACGTGGATCGGCCAGGATTTCCACACACCAACTGATATTACTTCCACCTCCTCAATCTGTCACTTGCCACTCTGTGGCCTACTGATGTTGCTGCCACCTCCACACTCTGTCGTTGTGCCAAACTGTGGCCTACTGATATTGCTGCCACCTCCTCAACCTGTCATTTGCCACTCTGTGGTCTACTGATGTTGCTGTCCCCTCCACACTCTGTCATTGTGCCACTCTGTGGCCTACTGATGTTGCTGCCACCTCCTCAATCTGTCACTTGCCACTCTGGCCTACTGATGTTGCTGCCACCTTCTCAAACTGTCATTTGCCACTCTGTGGCCCACTCATGCTGCTGCCAACTCACCGCTATCTTACTGGAACACCCTGTGGTTTCCTAATACTGTTTCCACCCTCCACTACTCTATGATGTTGCCACTATGGTTGGTTTTCCCCTTCTTTTAATCTGTCAGAAGGAATTAAAAGGATCAGGATTGTCTGATGATAAGGTAGCCAAAAGCAGGAGTAGATACAGAACACAGAAGACATGCAAATATCCCATTTACTGGTCATCTGTTTTGGATCAACTCCTGTTTGTTTTTGGCTTTGGCAATACTAATGGATTTTTGGGACCATTGAAGTGGCCACTGATGGATAAAAGGGAAAGGGCAAAATGATCAGTGACGTCAACAAAAAATTTAAATGCTGAACATCCTCTCCACTCTTTTAAAAGGGGTGGGGGGACTCAAACATGTACCCAGGTTTAACATGACAGGTTCTGTCATAATCTGTGGAAAAAACACCCCTTTCTCTCCTCCATGCATACTAATACCATTTATTGCCACTGCATTCTTATAACCAACATTCCTCAGGCAATTTTCCCATCTCTGTTGCGGGCTTCCGTCCTATCTTACCATGCCGCACGTGCACTGCACAAATGGACACCTCCGCCATTACTGTGATGGACTTCCACCCAAATTCTCTCACTTTACTGCGTCTGTGTGGCTCTCCTATAATTGACTAAGGGGAATAGGTTCTAAATTATGTGGCACACTGCTATCTTTGTCCCATCCCATAAGCCTCTTTCTCTCTGTGTCTAGTATGCATATTCATTTTAATAATAATTTTAATAAAGCTTTGGGCCTTATGACACCCCCACCCTCCCTCCCACAGTTCCACCTGTGCATGGAGGAGAGAAAGGGGTGTGTTTTGAAAGGGGGAATGGGTATAGTTGAATCTCTGGTGGCTAATTGGTGAGCACCTGAGTAGGGTGTGTACCTAAGACCATATAAAAGGAAATGAACTAGACCACATGAGACCAGACCACTAACCATGATGAAGCCAGTTAGCTGGTGAAACATGTTGGGGAGGTCAGGCATGACATTTTAATTTGTGATTTTCTACCTCTTTTCACTGTGTTACCTGCTGCAGAGGGTTTCACAAAGAAACCTTATATGCTTTATGCCCATCAGATTAGGGATGATTGTCCAAGTAAGATGTTTTTGGATTTCTTTTTGCAGTTAGCAAATCATTGTATTTATAGGGTTTCCCTGCTGATATAATAGGTGGTTTTCCACCAGATTCCATAATAGAAAAGAAGTTATTCTTTCACAATTAGAAAGGGATACATTTATGAGACAAATTGAGAGGTTAGAAATCAGGTTTTTAAAAAAGTGTGTTATAGATGTTTAGTGTTGTATATAATAAAAGTTAAGTTTTAGTGCTTTATAGACTTAGAACTGATAGAGTTTAAGTTTGCCTATGGAAAAATAGTAAATTTAGTTCCATACATATCTCCCCAGGTCTGTAGTTATAGTGACCAGCGCTGGCAGCCTATCAGGAGAGATCGAACAGGTCTGTAGCTATAGCGACCAGCACTGGCAGCCTATCAGGAGAGATCAACACAGGTCTGTAGCTTACCCCCAAAATTAAAATACCAGGGAGTTTTAAAATGCAGCCATACAGTAGGTAATATCTAGGAAAAGGTAGGACACTGTAAATGGACACATATTGCAAAGTGACAGGCTTTTGCAAGATCTTGAATGTAAAAAGCAATCCTTGTAGTGAGACAACCCCTTTAACTATGATTGACAGTAATAACTCCTTATCTCTTGCAATAGTCTAACCACAAATTGAGATTGACACAGGGAAAAAGAATTTAAAAGTAAACAGAAAAATTAAGCGTTCATTAAGTTGCTTTTCTAATGTAAAATGTAGTTAATTTTCATTCATCAAAATGTAAGTCAGTGGGTCAGTCTTTATTCTACATACTGCAATAGTCAGCACACGACAGGTCTTGCTGAGACTTGTGGTGCACCATGAAAGATCACTACCATAGTTTCTATTCTCTTACATGCCATTCTAATGCCTTTTATTTTATTTCTAGTCTGCAGTAAAGTGTTTGTAATTACTAATAATACTATGATAACTCCATAAATACATAATTGAGAAAGGGTATTTATGGTAGATGGTCTATTGGTTTAGTTAATTTATATTATTTAATTTATTATTCATTTTAAACTATATCATTTTATATTAATCCCTTAACACACAGGTGTCAAACTGCGGCCCTCCAGTTGTTGGGAAACTACAACTCCCACCATCCCCACTGTTATATTTTAAACAAATGCATGATGGGAGTTGTAGTTTCCCAACAGCTGGAGGGCCGCAGTTTGACACCCCTGCCTTAACACATCTGAATTTACTGGTGTGTCCCGATAAGGGACGGCGGGTTCGCTGGGCGGGTTACAGCGGGTGGGGCCCAAAGGTGCGTCACTGTGATTGCAGTAAATTTGGCGTGGAAGTCTTGTGAAAGCTTTTATTGCCTCCATGTTACTTGTTTTACCACCTCCCGAAATGGGTGAAACCACTATATGACACATTAGCTTTGCATTACAATGCAATAGGTGTGAAATGATCACACCCCTTCTCCTCCTTATTGAAAAATGAAAAGTTATGGCCTGAGGAGGTAAAAAACGGTGGGGGAAAAAATTTTGAGATCATTTACATTTTTGAGTATTATTTCATTTATTTTATTATTTTTATATTACTTTAATTTAGGATACTTTGTCTGGAAAAGCCTTCCACCGTTTAACGCAAGCTGCGAGGATTAAGGATCCCCAGACCAACCCGGAGAGGTGCTGCTCGGAGCAGGAGTGACAGCTTCTGGACCAATCGGAGGGGCCGATGCCGACCAACAGCTGGGGAGCGGTGTCCGCAGACCAGTCCTCCAGTCTTTGCTGTCAAGTCTCCTTGTTGTTTTTCCTGTGATTCTTGTGTATAGTTGTCTTCCTGTGTTTCTGACCTCGGCTGTTTCTGACCTCACTTTTGCCTCCATTTTTGTACTGCGCTCCTGACCGTCTTTGAAACACTGCTTGTTTCTGACACTCCACTTGGATTACTTTTTTGGCTTATCCCTACCACACCGTTTTGATGGACTGATTGACTCTGTGTTTTCCCTGAGCCCTCACTTAGCAGCAAGGGGCTGTCGTCCAGTTGGGGTCTGCATTAGGGAGCACGCCAAGTAGGCAGGGGGACCGGGGCTGGGTGGCTGTAGGGCCACTGCACCCTTCTGATTTTTTTTTACCATTTTAGTCATATTTGTTGTTAAATTATATTTTTTGCCCTTTTGGAAATTCTAGTTTGTCTACGACAACTCTGGCCTCAGTCAGACCACTTTTAACTTGGTCTGGCTGGTTTCCGAAAGTTTTGCGCCTACTTTTGGCGTAACACATTCAAAAATGTGTCTAATCCTACGAATCTGGTGCTACACGCCCTTGTAGAGATGGCACATTCAAAAGTGTCGATACAGGCATAGAATGCACCAGGTTTGGACGTACAACTGTTCATACATCTATAGAACAGGGCTGCAACAGGTTTTGGCTCAAGGCATGCCAGAAACCTGGCGCAGCCCCGTTCATACATGTCACCATCATTTTCATGGTGGTCAAAAAGTAGACTACATGTGCCACCTTCACCTTCATCAGAGGTAACCGATGTCCCTGTTCAACCACACACCTTGAAGCTGGCCATGGTTACCACTTTCCTTCTCAGACACTGATATACTAGTGAGCAGTTGTCATCTTGTCAGCATTTTCTATCACACACAAATTATCTTCATGTGTATTAAACCAAATAAAAAGAAATCAAACATGGGGGACCGTGTCACTAAATCTTCATTGAAGCACCATTGTTTCTGGTACTATGCATACTATGCACATGATATAATCGTCAACCTTTAAGAGGAATTTTTGTTATGGAAGAGACCTCTTTTTGTTACAAGAGAACCATTTATTGTTGCTATGCGACAGGCGATTTACCAATTCTAGAAAGCAATCAATAGTATTTAAATATCACTTAGACTGCAAACAAACCATCTAATATATGTAAAAAAGTGACATTGAAGCAGTCTGTGGTGATACAGTGGGACCATGACTTTGGTCTTGAGGTCAAGAAGGGCTCTTTATTGATGGATCTTTTCAACATTTCTAAAGCTTTTACAGATTTGTCTTCTAGCACTATTTGACTGGCTCCCTGTGGATCCAGGAAATATTCCAAATGTCAGTGGCACACTATCAACTAAGAAAACATCAAAGGCATATAGGATTTTTTTGCAAAATTCCTTCCTGCTAAAGATATATGAAAATTTGGGATTCTTAGTTCACAGTTTTGATCAAAAGTGCTTAAGCTCACCTCCCAATTTCGTCAAAGGGACCCCAACATAGGTGAGTCCTAACACTAAAACATTACCTCTCTTGGAGCCTATTCAGACTTCAACACTTCAGGTAGTAAAAAGGACTAGCTACTAAACACACTGCACTGGTTTAAAACCTGTGGAGATGGGCTGAGTGCAAAAAGCCAATGAGGCAGCCACTCCTCATACAGACTAAAAATACTATCTGGCTATGCACATCCAAAAACATTTTTTGAAAAAAATAAGTATAGGTGCACACTGGTGAGGCAATAACATACATATATTCCAAATGTCAGCATCACACTATCAACTAAGAAAACATCAAAGGCATATAGGAATTTTTTTTTAAATGCATTACTGCTAAAGATATATGAAAATTTGGGGTTCTTAGTTCACAATTTTGATCAAAAGTGCTTAAAGCGGTTTTGCCACGATGTAAAATTGATGTGAGAAGTTTGTAAATTAAATAATAAACATTTTCACCATTCATCATTATTAAAAATTCTGGACCGTTTTTGTCTTAGCTGCTCCTTTAGTAATCCATTGTTTACATCTCGTCTCCAGGGGATATGACCAGGGCTGAGAGCTTCTTTGTCCTGGTCGCACATGCTCAGACATCACTTCTCCTCTCAAGCAGCTACTGAGTGTTCAAACCCCAGGTGCTGTCATTCTACTCCTGTCCTCTGTACTCTTTAGTAATTAGTCAAACAGTGCAAATAAATTAAAAAAAGAAACCTCAATCAGGTTTGTGCATTGATAAAGAGAAAATAAATCCACAGTTTTGGTTCCTGCAGGGATTTGAACCAAGGACTCTTGTGTCTGAAGGCAAAAAATTTACCTCTGAGCTACAATGTAGCTGCTTATAGTTCTACACATAGACCTTTCTTTAACTAAAGAGAGGAAAGGCAGGGTGATGTCATCCTGCTGAGTCACATGATATGCAAGTCAAAAAATCACACACGCCCCATTCTGAGCACACAGAGCTCAAGAGCTGGATACAGGAGGTATGAAATGAGATCGTGGCAAAACCCCTTTGAGCTCACCTCCCAATTTCGTCAAGGGGACCCCAGCATAGGTGAGTCCTAACACTAAAACATTACCTCTCTTGGAGCCTATTCAGACTTCAACACTTCAGGGAGTGAAAAGGGCTAGCTACAAAACACACTGCACTGATGTAAAACCTGTGGAGATGGGCGGAGTGCAAAAAGCCTGTGAGGCAGCCACTCCTCATACAGACTAAAAAGACTATCTGGCTATGCACATCCCAAAAAAAATTTGAAAAAAATAAGTATAGGTACACACTGGCAAGGCAATAACATACATATATTCCAAATGTCAGTGGCACACTATCAACTAAGAAAACATCAAAGGCATATAGGAATTTTTTTAAAATGCATTACAGATAAAGATATATGAAAATTTGGGGTTCTTAGTTCACAATTTTGATCAAAAGTGCTTAAGCTCACCTCCCAATTTCGTCAAGGGGACCCCAGCATAGGTGAGTCCTAACACTAAAACATTACCTCTCTTGGAGCCTATTCAGACTTCAACACTTCAGGGAGTGAAAATGACTAGCTACTAAACACACTGCACTGATTTAAAACCTGTGGAGATGGGCGGAGTGCAAAAAGCCAGTGAGGCAGCCACTCCTCATACAGACTAAAAATACTATCTGGCTATGCACATCCAAAAACATTTTTTTGAAAAAAATAAGTATAGGTGCACACTGGCGAGGCAATAACATACATATATTCCAAATGTCAGCAGCACACTATCAACTAAGAAAACATCAAAGGCATATAGGAATTTTTGGATCAAGGAAAAGCACAACTTTAATGGGGTAGGACAACAATCCCCCCCATGAAAAATAAAACTGAATTTGCTTTACTTAATTGTTTTCACCATACGTTGTCTGTTTTTTATTTTCAAACAACATTTTGCACTCCATTTGTACAGTATTGACACAACAGTAGTTCCCACATGGCAGGTGTTGCATTTACAAACTAAACCCCAGCATCCTTTGCAGCTCTTATTATTATCTGGGTCTCTCCTTCCCTAGTTGTAATTGTACCTGTGTATAAAGTAATTACAATATGTATATCCACACAAATGAATGTGTGTGCAGACCATATTTGCTAATTTAGAAAAATAGTCTTCTTGTGCCACAGATTTTTTTTTGTCACAGTCTGCGCCTCTTTTTACAGACCACATCCCACGTTTTGATAGGCCATGCCTCTGTTTACAGACCCCTCATATTTATTAACAATAGATAGACTAAAAAAAACATTCATTTTAATTTTTCTATTGATGAACCTGTGTAAGGGATCATTTGACGTTTTCATTGGAATAGATTTCAGTGGTTTTGTACAGACTAACCCCTTAGCACACCATGACGTATTGCTATGTAATGGCGACGCTAAGCAAGTATAGAGCAGGCTTACTCACTGAGTCAGCTCTATATGCAGTAGGTTCTGGCTGTTAGATACATAAACACTTAGATGCTGCAGTGATTGCGGTGTGCCCTCTTTGTACACCCTTCTGCGCATAATGCAATACAGTGTACTGATGATCATGCCCCTCTAGTGGTCGAGTTATCTAAGAGGATTAAATCTTTAAGCAAAAAAAAAGTTTTAAGAATAAAAAAAAATAATCCCATTGGTATCGCCGCATTCAATCGATTAAAATATACCATAATTTATCAATTACAATAAAAAAAAATGTCAACACCAGAATTGTTTTTTTTGGTCATTTCGTGTCCAAAAAAATTGTAATAAAAAGTGATCAAAAAGTCCTATTTATCCCAAAATAGTACCAATAGAAGGTACAGTGGGGGAAAAAGTATTTAGTCAGCCATCAATTGTGCAAGTTCTCCCACTTAAGATGAGAGAGGACTGTAATTGACATTATAGGTAGATCTCACTAATGAGAGACAAAATGAGAAAACAAATCAGAAAATCTACATTTCTCTGATTAGGAATAGAATTTAATTTTGCAAATTATGTGTGAAAATAAGTAGAGATGGGCGGAATTGATTCTAAACGAAGTGGGAATTCGTTTAGAATTTCAGGAAAACTTCGGTTCGGAATGAAGACGAACTTTGGGGTACTTCGCCGTGTAACGGTGTGCTTTTGATTGATAAAATGCTGCAAGCACATGCCTACTTGTGGGACAAAGAAATCACTGAGGTAAGAAGGGCCATAGCCTACATGACATTTGCGAAATTAATCCAATCAGAGACCAGCGGGATTCTGTGAACGTCACCGCACTATATAAGTCTGTGGCGCGATGCTGGGAGCTCATACCGATCTCCAGCTGTACTGATCGAGGGAAGGTGCTGCCAGCGCTGCTTATGATCACGGATACTAAAGAACTCAATTTTAGTATACACCAGCGATTTTTGGGGTGTCTCAGCTTGTCTCAGAGACTAGCTTCTCTTCTCTCGTTCTATTTTATTTTCTGATTTTGTGGGTATTGGATCTGAAGTTCAGTTGTGCATCCAGTGCAGCTGCATATAAATTTAATGGCTATCTGCTCACAGCAAATTGAATATCCAGGTGATCTAAGCCTGATCCTGTTGATTCATTTAAAGAAACAGCGTTTTTACAATACAAATACCACATCATTTGGCTGCTCAATTCTTTTGGCGCAATTTACACCCAGGGTTAATTAAGCGTTTGTTCTGCTGCTGTGGTGACTAAAATAAACCGTCTTTTTCACGCGCAAAAGATACATTTTTTCTGTAGCATAATTCATCAAGCGAAGGTTAATTACAAGTTTTCCTCTTGTTGGTGTAGTTGTAAAATACTACGCCATTGTAAACACGCTACAAAGCTGGTAGTTTTTGGCTGCTCAATTCTTCGCGCAATTTACATCCAAGGGTTAACTAAGTATTTTTTCTGGCAGTTGCACCTCAGTAAAAGAAACTTTGTTTTTCACCGCCACAAAAGAAATTCTGTAGCATAATTCATATCCTAAGGTTAATTAAGCCTGTTTGTGCTTTTAATTCAGCTAAAATACACAATTTTTTAAACGGCACATACAAGTCAATTTTTTCCTGCCCTTTGTGTAAGCGCAATTTATATCTAAGGGTTACGCAAGCTTGTTACTTGGGTTCATTTGGAGTCAAGTATACAGGGTGGAGTATTTATCATATACAGATATCTTCAATCAAACAGTGTCTGTAACATTTTAGATAAAACCGTATGCAGACAGAGAAGGTGGCAGGCTCTTCACCTGCAGTGACAGTGGGCACAAACATCCTGGAGCAGGAGCCCCAGGTCGCAAGCACAGAGTAAGGGGACGTCAGCAGCCATGGGCACTCGTGAGGCCGTACAACTGCCCGTTTGTCATCTAGCTAGCGTCCCGGGTCGTGCCTGACCAGGGTTCTATGATTGGTTACTAGGTCATATCCACGTTCCTTCCCAAGAAGACCATCTGAACAACCACCAGCCAAGATCGGTGGGAAACGTCAGACACAACCCTTTAGTTGTGACATGGCGCCGGGAGCGGGTCAGCAGTACCTCACTCTGTCCTCAACCCACCTCTGTCCCATCCGGTTCCTACAGCCAGAGATCTACTATGTGGGTCTTGGCTCAGCGCCACATATCAGCGAGATGAACAATTAGGAGGGCAGTCAGCAGCTACTTGGCAGCGAAGAAATGGGGCCAATATCCCCTGCTTCTTGCAGTAGGCGCAAAGTAAGATGTGGAGAGTGGCATGGGAGGTCAGTTGTGAGGGGTCAGCCTCTGCATACCAAGACGGGTGATGAGGACACAAGGCAGTGACGATGAAACGACAAATAGATTATGATGTACGCCGACCGCACTTAGGACCCGGGTGAAGCAAGGTGCATCATCATCTCAGTAGCAGAGTGCGTCAGCTTGCGCGTAGGCAGGTGGCGCAGCCAGCAAGTGGTTTGTGGCCCGTGAGTCCAGCAGGGTAGCAGCAGTGTGAGGTTCGGAGCCAAGCGGCCACGGGTAGAAAACCCGCTTCGCAGGTCCAAGAAAGTAGCGGCACAGGGGCTCATCGAGGCAGCGGCGTAGTATCACTCAGTGTGAAGCGTTGGCGGTAAAATCAGCTACCTCGGGGACCGGCGTGTGGCAGTTCTTTTGCTAAGACCCGGAGAGAGCCGAATATGGGTATTGTAGAATCTGGGGGGCCGGAAAGTGAAGCGTGGCCCATGGAGCTAAACTTGGCACCCATTCCAAGGCCCTGCCGCAACACATGCAGCGTCACATCCGGTGGCCTGGGAAAACTTGGCTTCAGATTGGTGGTCATCCTGCCGCCGCAGACAGCAGCAGCAGCGGCCAGTGGCACGCATTTCCATTGGCAGCCGAGTCAAGCTCCACCACCTCTGCAGAAGTGGAGCTGTTTCTCTTTGACATCATCTACCCTGCCAGATGCTCCTGCCCTCGCTACCATTGGGCGCCCAGGCAGTCTTCAGCGAGGCGATTTTGCAAAGTAGACCAACAGTATGCGTCCAAACCATCGCTAAGGTGTCAGCAGCTGACCGTGCTCCTGTCCAAGTTAGTTGGTATTGCATTCCCTCCTTTTCCAAATGGTAGGACTCTGCACCATTCAGAGAACTAATGGCTTGTGCCAAACCGAGATGGAGAGTTCCAGCCGTAAATTTCTTTTCCAAAAATGCAGTGCCAGCAGCTTCATAAATATGTAACACAGAAAAAGGGGCCATCCTTGATGCTTATCGGTTTGTTCCAAGGTGATTGGCAGCGCGACGTGTGGAAGCTGTTACTACGGTCCGGCCATTACATGTCCTTTACGGCCCATTGGTGAATGTGCTTCCTGCCCAGGCACACCAACAACTTGGACAGGAGACGCCCTCCGTCCATCGTTGTAAGAACTGCGGCCCTGCGCCAATGTCCGCCTCCTCCTACCTCCTCCACCACCACCACCACCATCGACAGCCTCCACAAGTAACTCGCTCCATCATACCACTTGTGGTAGGGCACAGTCGGTGTCAACGCAGTCTACACCTGGCTGCCTCGGCGAACGAAGTCACACAGGGGAGGAACTGCTGCCCGCGTCATGCAGCAAAAAAAACGAATGCGTGGCTTTCTCCGCAGCCAACTGCAAATCGTAAACCATGGTAACGGACCAATAGGAGGGAACATGGTGTCCGCGGCTGCCCCGAGGAGGGATGGTCCATGCTCCTGGCAGTGGCGCATGTGTTCAATCTTGTTTGTGAAAAGGTTTCTGAGGTCTTCGAACCGATCTCAGAAGATTTCGAAAAGGCGCAGAAACTGTGCATGCACTTCATCCATTCCTACAAACCAGGAACATCCCTCCTCTGAATTGCAGCGGCGAGAACGGCCTCCCCCAACACACACTCTCTGAAATGCATGTTTCCACCCGTTGGAAATTCCAGCCTGCACATGTTGGACCGACTTATGACAGAGAAAGCTATTAACGATTTTTTGATGATCCAGGCGGACAGGAGTACTCCCCTGGTAACTTTGAGATTCAGCCAGTTGCAGCTCATTCGTGACACCTGCCGTTTGTGTGAGGCCATTCGAGAGCGAACGTTCATTTGTCAGTCGCCAGGACTACGGGTGAATAACGTCATTCCACTGCTTCATGTCCTGGAACAGATGCTGAAAAATCTGTCTGGGCAGGGACTGGAGATGTGCTGCTACATCATCGCGGCCACATATTCCCGGTGGGGACTGAAATGGAGGACATTTTGTGCAAGAAGCATTGTCTGGTGAAATGAGTGGATTTTCTACCCAGGTGAGGAGGAGCAGAGAGCACCTTGGAGGAGGGAGATGGAGATGGAGGAAGACGAGGCAGAGTGACTCGCAAGCAACCGTGCGTATGCAGTGGAGAATGGAGCAGGGAGCCCCTCGGAAGTCATTTGTGCAGATAGCCGCGCAGCAATGCTGGATCTTGCCTGGCTAGTGACCAGCCGAATAGTCAGCATCCCGGCAGAGGGATGACTTCGGCTCTCCACCCTATTGGACCCTCGCTACGCTACCGGTCCAAAATGGTAAGCCTCCTTTTTCCCAGCTACTGAGATGGAGGATAAACTCATATACTATGGTAAATCCCTCCTAGTCAGTTGGCCGCCTGCCCCCTATGGCGGCATCGTCCCCTCCTCTGACAGGCCAGACCCGGGGGGGTTCCTCAGGCGCTCACTGTAAACTACTGAGCCGCGGCTGCTGGGGGATAGATGGGGTGTGTAGGAGCATACCCAACTCCATCAGCACTGCAACCTAAGTCTGGAGTCACTGATGAGCAGCATCCATCACCCGCCTAGTGAGGATAGGTAGTCGCAAGCAGCAGCAGGACCTGAGCCAGTCCTGAACCAACAGGTGGTGGCCTAACTTGGACAGCACTCTGCCACCCCAGTTAGAAGATCCGCTGGGAGCTATGACTGACGCAGGCCCAAACAGGATGTGTGGCCACAACTAGCCGAGTTTGCAGTGAGAAGCTGTCCTCCTCTGCCCGGCCAGTAGTGTGGCATCAAGCGGTGTTCAGTGCGCGGGGCCATCGTTACCCCAAGGAGAACCTTGGTCCATGGGAAATGTGAACGACTGACCTTTGTCAAGATGAATCAGGCGTGTATCGGCAGGATTTCCACACACCGAAATGCCTGTAGGACGTCAGACTACATCAGCCATGAGCCTCATCAACACTGTGAAAATGGAGTCTGGTTCAAACCACCTGCCTCAGCCACTATTCCTGAGGCCGGCCACCCGCAGAAGCACACAACTGCTGACAAGTTTCCTACGACATCTGTCACCAACCATCTTACCGAGGGACTGGTTTGCCACCCACCTCCACACTCACCATTGTGCCACTTATGACCTCATGCTGCTGTTGCTGTGCATGGTGACATCCACACTGGTCATTGTGCCACTCTCTGACCTCATAGCTGTTGCTACCTGCCGGCTGTGACCTCCACACTGTGTCATTAGTGCCACTCTGTGGCCTACTACTGTTTTGCAACCTTCAGAAGTCATTGTGCGCACTCTCTGTCCTCATGCTGCTAGCCGTCAACCTCCAGTCCTGTCATTGTCCACTCTGTGGCCTACTCCTGTTTTTGCCCACCTAGTTCCAGAGATGTCATTGTGCCACTCCTGACCTCATGCTGCTGCTGCCCCGCTGCGGGCCCTTCTACACTGTGTCAATTGTGTCACTCTTGTGGCTTAACCAACCCCTGTTTTTGCCACTCCAAAATGTCATTGTGCCACTGCCTGACTCATGCTGCCTGGCCGTGCCCTCCACACTGTGTCATTGGTGCACTCTGTGGCCTACTCCCTGTTTTTTTGCCACCTCCAAAATGTCATTGGTGCCACTGTCTGACTCATGCTGTAAGGCTGCTTCCATCACCTAGACACTCTGTCACAAATGTTGCCACCTGAGCTCTCAGCTAGGTATTTTTTTCCAGCTTTCGCTGGCATGACTTTAATCAGGCAACTTTCCCCGCTTGATACTTTTGGTCAGTTTTGCCTTTTAAGTGTCCAGGGAATTTTTAAAGTGAAGCGATTCTAAGAGCGATTGCTGTCATCTGCGTGTTCATACTAAAACACAACATTGTATGAAGACCAAACCAAGCTCACTCTGCTAGTTATAGCAATGTCACACACGTTTTTAAACAGCACCCTCAGGCTCTTGTAGCCTGAAAAAGCTGTTTTTTAAATGCGATTCGTCCCGAAGTAATTCAGGGTTTGTGTATGGCGTACATTTAATTTTGTCAGGGAAATTCGGCGAAGTGACCGAACCGAATTTTTGAGAAATTTCGCCCCAAACTCTAAAAAATACGTATTGGTCAATAACAAAATTCATCGTCAATACTTTGTTATATATCATTGTTGGCAATGACAGGAGGTCAAACGATTTCTGTAAGTCTTCACAAGGTTGGCACACACTGTTGGCATGTTTTGAAACCCCCATATCCGCCATGGACAGGACCCTCCCCAAGAGCATGATGTTTTTAGGGCTGTCAGCTGGCAACACGGACTTTCAAACCCTCCAAAGGAGTTTTTCTATTGGGTTGAAGTATCTGGAGACTGCTAGGCCACTTCAGGACTGAAAAGCTTCTTACGGAAGCCACTCCCTATCATTGCCATGTGGCGGGTGCTTGGGATGATTGTACTGCTGAAAGACCCATCACATTTCATCTTCAATGCCCTTGCTTGATGGAAAGAAAGCTTTGCACTTGGCAAATATCACGATATAAGCCCCCATTCATTCTTTCATGTATCACGGATGCAGTTGTCCTGTGTCCCTTTGCAGAGAAACAGCCCAAACTAAGATGTTGCCACCCCCCCATTGCTTCACAGTAGGTTAGGTGCTCTTTGGTTTGGCAGCTCAGCATTCTATCTCCCTCCAAACACGACGAGTTGTGTTTCTACTAAAACAGTTGTACTTTGGTTTTCATCTGACCATATGACATTCTCCCAATACTCTTCTGGATCAATCCAAATGCTCTCTAGCAACGCTTCAGACAGGCCTGGACCCCCATTTGTTATACTGGGCTTAAGCAATGGGGACCACGTCTGGCACTTGCAGGATCTGAAGTCCTTGGCAGCGTAGTGTGTTACTGAGACCTGGCTCTCTGCAGGCATTCACTAGGCCCCCCATGTTGGTTTTGGGATTTTCTTCACCATCTCATGTGATCATTTTGACCCCACAGAGTGAGATCTTGTATGGAGCCCCAGATCAAGGGAAATTATTAATGGTCTTGTATGTCTTCCATTTTCAAATTTTATGCACACCGCGCCTTGATTTCTTCTCACAAACCTGGTATGCCTATTGGCAGAATTAGTCTTCCCATCCGTTTGTCAGGGCTACAATTTTTGTTTCTCTTCTGTGTCCTTCAACTGCTCCTTTAGGTAGTGGGGTTTGGATTGTGACTGTTTGAGGTTATGGCAGGTGTCTTTTATACTGATAACAAATTCAAGAAGCTACAGGTCTGTGAAAGCTAGAAATCTGGTTTGTATGTAGGTTTTTTGATAGCGTAGGGACTCGCAAGAAATGAGGAGCCTTAGCGAGGCTTGATAGAGCTTGCGTACTGTATGCTACTCGTATCAATTAATACCTCATCATTTTTGATATTTTTCCCAGTTGTTATCTTTGCCTAAAACACTGGTGAGCTTAGGATACTAGTAATTTTAGTGCACCTTCTAAGTGCTGTGCAAGCTTTGCCCATTCTTTTTAATGTGGGCATATAAGCTGAAACCCAGCATGGTGTAGACTGTATAAATGGCGTTACCCCTTGTATCGCCTTATCTATATGCAATTTTTCATTGGTATTGTTTGCATTGTGAAGTTCTCCATAAAAAAAATTGTTTTATTTTGTTTAATCTGTTCTTTTGCATTCTTATGTGAACTAGTACCTATAGCATCTTGCTCATTATTACCGACACCTGTTATATTCTTTCCCATGTAAACACAAAAGCCAAGAGACACCTCTAATGGGATTCATGTAATCTCCCAGCCATGTGAGCTTGTAATGTGGCTTTCTAGGTTTTTGGTAATGTGATGTCCCATTTTCTGTGTTTTGGTTTTTTAATAGTGTATGGGAATCTGCAAGAAATGAGGGCCTTGCGAGTTTGCGTACTTTTAACTACCTGTATCACTAATACCTCAAATTTTGATATTTTTCCAGTAGTTTTCTTTTTGCCCTAAAACACAGGTGAGCTTAGGTACAGTATTTTGGTGCAGTGCAACCTTCTAAGTGCTGGGCAGCTTGCCCATTTGTTAATTGTGGGCTATATAAGCTAAACCCAGCATGGTGTAACTGTATAAATGATGCCAATTACCCTTTGTATTGCCTATCTATACGCAATTTCATCGAGTAATTGTTGCATTTGTGCAATTCTCCCTATGTGTTATACTGTGGCTTTAGCATGCTGTGTGAACATAGGTACAAAGAGCATTTGCTCGATTAATTACCTGGGTAACTGTTGTATCTTTTCCCCATGTAGCACAAAGGCCAAGACACCTGCTAATGGGATTCAGTGTATCTCCCAGCCATTGAGCTGTAAGTGTGGCTTTGTAGCTTTTTGTTTGTAGGTGACCAAATACAGGTAGACCCCGACTTACTTCGTTCCGACTTACGTCTGTCTCTTCGTTACAAACGGGGACTATCAGAAGCCTGACACTGCCACTTCAGCTGTACGCAACTCCTCTGGGAGTCATGTATAGCTGAATTCCGAGTAGCTGACAGCGTCTGGGCGCTGCTGTGGCCCGGGCGCTATTGGCGATCTTCGCAGCTGTATGCGACTCCTGGGAGTACATACAGCTTACTCTCTGGTCCCTGTCGGCGTCCGGGCACCGCCATGGCCGGGGCACCGGCGAGGATCGGATCGGCTGTATGTGACTCCTCCTGGAGAGCATACAGCGTAAGACTCTATTGCGGAGCAGAGAGCGAGCACTCCCTGCTCCACAATAGGACTCCGGAAGGCCACAGACCTGCAACCTTCTGGAGTCTCCGGCGCTGCCTGCACGGCCTGACAACAATACGCCCCTTGTGCCAGAAGACGGAGCCAGAGATAAGCCTCAGAGCAGCGGGGGAGCGAGGTGAGTATTTGTATTTTGCGCTTCAATATCTGCGGCCATCCGTCGAGTCATTACGGTAATCCACTGATCTCAAAGAGAACAGTGGAATCCGTCGCTCTCGTCCTCCCCGCTCGGCAAATCCGCCGCGGGGGGGAGAAAGTGACATGCACATTATTTACGGGCGCGGACCGCCGTAAACAATGCTTTGTCTATGGGCCGCGAGGCGGCGCCCCCACCCGCGGCATCCCGGACGAGCTCGGCCCCGCCCCCATCACGGCCCGCCCCTATTCACGGCGGATTTGTGAGCTCAATACGGCGCGCAAATCCCGCCGGAATAAGCCGTGTGAAACACGTACATACTGTGCTTGGCTCCTGCTGTGGTTGGTGTGGGTACAGCTTCTGAGTCTGCATCATCCAAGTGCCATAAATGTATTGCACCTGAGAGACTTGCAAATGCTTCTCTGGGGTTTAGGGAAACTACCATTTCTCCTGAATGTTCTGGGAGATAAGGCAGATACTGTGCAGGCACCAGCTACCTCAATATGTGGTATATTTTGTCATCAGAATAGGAAAATCCAATTCCAGCAGGAGGTTCCAGATACATAAAATGAGCAATCTAAAACAAAAGGGAGAAATATGAAAGAACAAAATGACTGCCCATCAAGTTTACAGTACATAAATAAGCATAGTAGGCCGTACTTTTCTATGCAGCATAAAAAGGGTATACTGTTCTAGCAAGGGCCTATTCCAACTCACTGATTTAACACATTTTTGCATTAGGGAATTGATCCCCTTTTCAGAACTTCAATGGGACTGAATTTCATCGAGATTGCACTTTTTCATTATCTTCAGATAAAACATTTGATGATTTCACTGTACTGTTCCACTCAATTTTCTATTCTATCACCATTTGAAAGATTATGTAGATCGGGACCTTCAAATAGGGGTTTATCTGATTTGCCCCCAGGGGCAGAACAAGTTGTCATGCACTTTTCTGAGATGTGCATACATGTGAAAAAGGGGACGACGCAGGGGGGGGGGGGGGGGGGGGCATATTATTTTATACTTTGTACGTGTTTTGCAATTTTGTGAACAGTGATCCCTGCAAAGCTGCAGACAAAAACAAAGGAACATACATACAAGAGGAATCCAGGTCAGTAAAACATAAATATTTATTCACGTTCTTCCTTAAAAATAATGCATGGTACAGGTGTAGACCCCAAGCATTCCCGTACTGACGTGTTTCAGTAAAAACCTTATTCATAGTGTTACAGGATGCATCTCCTATTAGGGATGTTCTGGATAACATGGGAAGGGTGACATTTAGTTGCCAGCAAGAGTTAATTTCGAGAAGTGGGCTTGTGGAACAGAGACACAGTAATCCCTTGATTTGGTATACCTAGAAAAGTCACATCCAGGGATACATACTCCAAAAAACATATATAGAAGTGAATTGTAGATTCATGGGATTTTTGTTAATATAATGTAAACAAATCAAAAATCATATTCTTTGCTCCTTCCCATATCAGGAGGAGATAGTCTATATAACGACCATGCCACCTGAAATGTCCTCCCACATCCCCATGTAGCTATTAGCCAAGAAAGGGGAAGGGTATGTCCCCAAGGATGCACCCCGTTGTTGGAGAAAAAAAAAACCCCATCAAAAAAGAAAAAGTTTTGTAAAAGCAAAAATTCAACTGCCATAACCAAAAATTCTTTAATTTCCACCCTATACTTGCTATGTCTGGATAAGAAGTCTCTGAGACATTCTAGAGCCATATCGTGTAGAATTGGCGGACACAGGCTTTCTACATCACCAAAGAGCCATATATTTGTAGATTCCCAAGGTATGCCCTGCAATAAGTTAATAATGTGTCTGGTATCTTTGAGAAAGCCTAGTAATAGAGGAAAAAGCAGTTGTAGATGAAAGTCTAACCAAGCCCCTAACTGTTCCCGTTACAATTGGTCTTTTAGGCAGAGGGAAAGTCCCTTTATGAACGTTAGGGAGAGAATGTATTATTGGTGTAATAGGTTGATCATTACAGAAGCAATTTTGGAGGGATAGCTCTAATGGTGCTACACTCTTCTAGTAATCTTTTCATACCAATCTGGAATACACTAGTGGGGTCTTTAGCAGGAATCCTGTATGTAGAACTGTCACTTAATATATCCATATTTAGATTTTTATATAGGCCGGAGTCCAACACAACAATAGATTCTCCCTTTTCCGGCATTATTATTATTATATTTTTATTTTGGCTTAATTGTTTAAAAGCTAATCTTTCTTCCTTACATATATATTTGAATTAGTCCGCTTTTTGAAAAATTTATTTGATCAAAACAGAACAGGGGATCTTTTCTACAACTTCTTGAAAAACATCTAAGGAAGATGGCCAAGAACCTATAGGATAGAAAAAATGATTAGGTACATCATGGAAGTCCTCCTCACAATGCTGACCGCTCAGAAGCATAGATGTAGTTTCCCCCTGTAATCCCCTCAAGTCTTGCAAAGCTTGTACTTCATAAAAAGATAAATGTTAAGCTTACTAATTCAAAAGATTAGAAACAAAAAATAACCCAAATTTGGAAAGATGGAGAATCAAAACTCTGTTTTTGTCCACAAAAAAAATATTTTTCAGGGTAACCTGTCTCACAACTTTGTTGATGCCCAGGAGGGTAGCATACACATCGAAAGTATTAGTAGGTGCGAAACCTAAATCACGAGACAGGGCAGATATTTCCTTTTTATTTGTTGATTTCTTGTTTTTGCGTCCCGCTCTTCTGGATCTGAAGCTAATGCCTCTCATAAAAAAGTAGCTGAATCAATAGGTGATGGCTGCATTCTCCTATGTGGAATATTAGGGTTGGTTTGGGTGGCACCCCTCCTTTGTTCAAATTCCTTTCACAGTTCGGGCTTGCCCCCCAAAAAGGGTTCTCCCGGGGGGCCCCCTCCCGACCATCAGTCAGCTTGGGGAAGGCGAGTCATTTAGGTTATTCCCGACACTGAGCTGCTGCTGTCGGATAACTGACTGAACCTCCGTCCAGCAGCATTGAGGACAGAGGGGGACGGTCTTCGGGGTCCTGCCACAGAGAAACAGCAGGACGTCTGAGTACAAGGCAGAGCTACTTCAGTCAGCAGTTCCTCGCTTATGCCACCATCCCCAAAACTATGAAGACAGAGACTCAGGAAGGTACAAAGTGTTACAGTAAAGAAGAGTTGTTTGTGTGCAGCTTGTGCACCAAGTGTGTGCTGTATTGGTGCAGAGTGTGTATGTGTGGATTTATTAGTGTAAATATGTATGCATATTGTGCTGGTTTGCTTTTGTGCATGTGTACACAACATCTGCAAATACCTAAAGGCACTTAAAACCCTTAACGACCACCAGCGTCTTTTTGGGATCGGCATTTCAGGTCATTGTCTCACGACTCTCTTTGGCATTGCTGCAGACATCGGGGCTTGCAGCTCTCGGTGACACAGCTGCGCTGAGAACAGAACTCTGTTTCACAACCCTGTTCCCACCGCAGCTTCTGCAAGCGCCGAGGAGCGGGGGAAACCTCCACTCCCCAGCGCTTAACCCTTTGATTGTCACGGTCAGTGACTGCAGCATAATCAAAGTGTTTTCTCCTGCTCAGTCGGGTGATCCGACAGAGCCTGGGGAACGGCTGCACAGTCAGCCCTGGGGACCTAGAGTAGCTCCAGGGCTGTCTGTGTAAGAAGCCAGCAATGAGGGCACACTGTGTGCTGCCCTGACTGCTGCCTGTGTCATACTGACACATACTATAAAGTATTGCATATATGAATATGCAAATACATTAAAAAATTTAAAAAAAAAAAAAAAAAAAGTAAAACAGTTATCCCTTCATGGGATTTTAAAAAAAAAAAAATAAAATAAAAATAAATATTTAATGAAAAATAATTGTCAATACATTGCACACAAAACACCCTACACATATTGGGTATCCACAAATTCGTAATAAACTGTAGAATTAATCTAAAAAGGTATTAAGTTTTGCGATGAGAATGGTATAAAAAAAATATACAAAAAACTAAAAAAATTTAAAGTGAACTTAAACTATTCCCCTCAAAAATACTTGTCCCAAATAAAACTAAGCCTCATACAACTGATCATTGAAAAAATAAAACAACTGTTGAAACGCAAGGAGGCAAAAACTAAAAAAGAAGGGCTATCATTAAGTACTTTTCAGGTGTTTGGCTTAAGGGGCTAAAGGAGTGTTCCCACAAAGCAATGTCCAGGGCCATGGCTGGCTCTCAGCTACCTGATTGTGCATAAAAATGATTGGGTGTCGCTTGCAGAGATGAGTCCGATGTGCAGCTTCACCCCACCCCCTCAGCTTGACTGACAGCTCTTCCCCTATAGACAAACATGGGAGAGAGCTATCAGTCAAGCTGAGGGGGCAGAGAGAAGCCGCACATTGGACCGGGCACAGCAGCTTCTCCTCGTACCCATCTACCTGTACACATTGGGCTTCATTTCTCAAAACTGCATAAACAACCGTCTTTGTTGCCCATAGCAACCAGTCAGAACTCGGCTTTCATTTTTTTCAGAAGAGTATGAGAAATTAAAGCTGATGCTCTAATTGGTTGCTATGGGCAACAAAGACAGTTGTACACCAACAGTTTAGATTTTGATAAATGAGGTAAAGGTACATTATTGGTAATCATTATTATTGGCCTTGGGATTCTAGTTTTGTGTAGTGGTGTTAGGGTATGTTCACACGGCGTGTTGGATCCGTTTTTCATTAGATGAAAAATGCATTGAAAACTGCATCCAAAAAACATATCCAAAAATGCATCTGCAAATGCGTGCGTTTTTGGATGCGTTTTTCGGATCCGTTTTTAAATGCATTTTCTTTCAAATCACAGACATTCAAATTTTAATCCAATTCGTTTTTCGGATGCAAAAAGCGCATCCGAAACGTACCCAACATGTTCCCAAAAGTGTGTTACGTTTTTGGATCCGTTTTTCAGGCTCCAAAAATGCATTCCATTGTTTCTTATGGGGATTTCACTTGCGTAAAACACAAGTAGAATTGACATGACAATTCTTTAAACGGATCCGAAAAATGCATCAAAAAGACGCAAGTAAACACTCATCAGCGATCACTCATCTGAACGCCGATTTGTGTTTTACATTGAAACTAATGTAAATCAAACTGTACATTGTTAGATGTGTTTTTCGGTCCGTTTTGGGTCCAAAAAGCGGATCCAAAAACGGATCTGAAAAACCTTGTGTGATCATACCCTTATTTGGTAACTGTATGACCATTATTTAGTGGTTTTACACTTGGAACTTTATGTTTATAATTTTTTATATACTTTTATATACATAAAATGTATCATTTGTGGAGTGTGTACTGATATGGAAATCAATAAATTCTACAGTTCTATAATACAGGGTTAAAAGTCTTTCAAATGATCAGTTTATTTCCATGAAGCTTGTGTCCTTGTGTTGTTTTGGTAGAATCTCAATGTCTAACTGTAAACAATGACTTATATCTTGGTTTAGGAAGGACGCTGCCAGCCCAGATGTCTAGGACAGGGGTGAATAGCCTTGTCAATACTTGTTGTTCTGGCATGCGCAATAGAAACACTGACCTTTAGAAATCGCATATCACTACATCATACATGCTTATTAGCGTTCACAAATATTTAGAATAATTAGAGGTGTGATTTTTAGTACTGACCAGTGAAGATGCTTATTAATGATTATTAAGGAGGTGATTGTTATAATACATAAAAAATTTAAATAAGAGGTGTTACTAACACAGAAAACTAAAAAGGGTATTAACCAATAAAAATAAAACTGTTTTGCAGAGATTGTTAAAAGTTAAATAAAACTGCTTGCCAAGCTCGCAATAAAAGAAAAAGGATACGCCGACATTTTGGGGCATGTCTCTTGTTCTTTCGACGATGCATGTGCACATACACTTTTGAGTTAATTTATAATTTGGACACCGTACAGACAAAGCTGGGGGATATTTTAGATTCCCATATCAGTACATATATATTTGTTGGGCCACTGGGCTGTGCCCCTCATCTTTTGGCTTTTGCTGCGGAGGTGGCCGCCATGCAGTGCTGCCCCCATTTAGTTTAGGGACCCACTTTAAAGCGGTTGCCGTGAAGTGACAAGTGGGCCTATACTTTTTGATCAAAAAGTATGCTAAGAACCTCCTGTTCATTTTTGTAAAGTTTTGCTTTGCTTTTGCTATCTTTAAACTTTTTATGTTTACACCCTGTGTTCTGTTGCAATTAGGTGAGGGAGACTCAGAAGTCTCAGCTCCATCTAGATTACAGATTAATGTGAAGATGTCATCACATCGGTCTGTATAAATTGAAGCGAGACTGGGTGATGCCACCATTCAGGTGGCGGAGGTGGGGAGGCAAAGTACAGTAGCTCCTAAAATCAACTCCTCTGGTGGGCCCTAGGTACCCCCAGTCCGACACTGCATCTCAGTGTAAATCATTCAAGAATTCCCACCTGAGAATACTCTATGCAGTCTTGCCAAATATTTCCATTCAGGTCTAATTTCTCTAAGGACATCGTTCCAGGAGCCTTGTGGTTTGTTCAGCTGTTACTGTGATCTTTTTTATGAAGAAGAGATTTTCTTCTAGCAATTGTCACTTTAAGGTTTGACCTTGGGGTGGCTTTGCTGGGATATCCACTAAGGATGGAAATGGTTTTATAATCTTTTTAGATTGATGGGCAGCCATAATTGCTTCAATAAGATCAATTCTGATGTCTTTCATATTTGTCATATTGTTTTAAAAAGGTGGTCTTAGTTGTTGATGATCATTTAATAAAGGGAATATGCAGCATCTGGCTGCTACTGACTCTCTTAATTCCTATGGAAGCAGTAATGAGGTTGGGTTTTTTACATGCTGCCTCAATCCTTGTGAAATACTTAATGACACTGTGTAATTTGTCATGCGTTGTTGTCTAACTGTGGTTGTATTTACCTTAACACATTCTAAGGACCAGCTGTTTTTTTATTATGTCCTGACATATAAAATCACAGAATTTTCTCATATCTGTATTTGTGACCTCCCCTGACATTTCTATTGCAATAAACTCTTGTAACACCTGCAAACTAACAATTCTGGAACACCTTTTCTTAGAATTCTGGAAATCCTCCCTTATTCCTCCTAGAAGTGTATAGCTAATGTGTGTCCTACTTGAGATTTTTTTTTGTCGCAGCTTATTTTAACTATAATGCTACAACAGCACCATAAGTGCAGCACATCAGTCCTATATTAATGGTCTACATAAGTATTGAAGGTGTAGTACAGCCCTAGTGACATCTGGGTGTTACCATTTCCCTTGTCAATAGGATGTGTCTTTATACAGTTCAATAGTTTCAGAAATGTCTTTAAACTGGTACAGCCATTTAACAAGGAAATGGTAGCGACCAGTTCTGAGAAATGATGCTCCAGAATTTAATTAATGGGTATTAAATTACGGTATAAATATTTACTATGACAGGTCGGGTGAGGCGATGGATTTTCTTTAATTGTCGTGTATTCTGTCTGTGACTGTGTCTTACTAGTATTGTATAGTCTATAGTTTGCCTGTGCAGAACTTGTATCTGACCCCTATGTGAGCCTTGAATGGCAGTATTATTTGGAAGATTTTTGGTTATATAGGGCTTTCATTTACTTTTCTCTGACAAGAAAACCTGAGTGCATTTTAACTATGTGATTTGGTATTTCTATGCTCCATTGTTATTTTGCTTCTGTTGTTGATGTGGGATTTACATGTTTAAGGAATTGTTCCAAATTAATAAATGCTTGTAAGTCCGTCTGGGATAATAAAGAATTAATAG
This sequence comes from Phyllomedusa bahiana, assembly GCA_025379985.1. NCBI lineage: Eukaryota > Metazoa > Chordata > Amphibia > Anura > Hylidae > Phyllomedusa > Phyllomedusa bahiana. The sequence goes on from JAODAL010028116.1 coordinate 26,191, forward strand.
AAAAAAACTTACCTTGTAAACCCACTTGTTCCATTATCACAACCAATGACATCATCATTCAATCTTCTCGTGACCCTCTAGTCTATTATAGGCTGCTGCGGTCTCTTGCTCAATATGCCAAAAGTGACAGCTGCAACCTGTGATTGACTGGAGGGTCACGCAGCCTGAATACTAACGTCATTGGCCGGGATCATTGAGACATCTCTGGTGCTGGCACGAGAGGGTTCACAAGGTAAAATATTTAATCTAATTGTAATCATTTCCCGACAAACAGACTAATTAGTTTTGGAACACGCTTTGGCTAGGGACTAACCCTGTAAATCAAAATTTGCTGCAGATTGCATTGCATGCCGCTAATTTTTTGCAATCTTGGGGGAGCAATATTGTGGAACTGCTGATGCGGTCTGTGTGTTATGCCTGCCTTTTAGCCCCAGTCCAACCCTAACCCTCCCCTCCTTTGAGGTGCACTCTGTCCGTATCTACTCCCCCTCCAACCTGTAAGTGGCTGTGGTCTACCGCCCCCCAGGCCCTGCCACTACCTTCCTTGACCACTTCTCTTCCTGGCTTCTCCACTATCTTTCCACTGACATCCCCACTATTGTCAAGGGAGATTTTAACATCCCAATTGATGCACACCTCTCTTCTGCCAACAAACTCCTTTCACTCTGCTCTTCCTTTGGCCTCTCACAGTGGATCTCTAGAGCCACCCACACAGACGGACACACACTGGACCTCATCTTCACCCGCCTCTGCCCCCTATCTGACATCTCAAACTCACCGCACCCCATATCTGACCACAACCTGATTACCTTCTCCACCATCTCCACCCCACCTGCTGCTCCTGTCTCACATCTAGTGCACCCCCGCAGGAACTTACAAAACCTTAACCCTCACACTCTCTCTGACTCTCTTGCACCTCTTTCTACCATATCCTCACTTGACAACCCAGATACATCCGCTGCTTTCTACAACAACACAATCACCACCACCCTTGACTCAGTCGCTCCTCTGACACACAATAGAACCCGCAAAATCAACAGAAAGCCCTGGCACACAGCCTCCACTAAACAGCTGAGGTGAGCTTCCAGAATTGCTGAACGCCGCTGGAAGAACACCCGCTCCACCAACGACTTCACCTCATACAAGCAATCACTACACACATTTAAGTCTGCACTCACCACCGCCAAACAGGATTACTTCACCTCTCTCATATCCTCCCTGTCTCACAACCCCAGACATTTATTCAACACCTTCAACTCTCTCCTTCACCCCCCAGCACCTCCTCCCCATCTCTCCTATCAGCGAACGATTTTGCCACTCATTTCTTAAATAAGATCAATCTCATCAGAGAAAGCTTCACCCCACATTCCCCACAGCCCACCTCAATACCACCACCCACACCACCACCCACCCATACCCAGACACAGTCCCCAGTGAACACTTCCATAACCTGCTTTCCCATTGTCAGTCACGATAACCTTTCCTCTCTAGTGTCAAAATCCAACCTCACTACCTGTAACCTTGACCCACTGCCATCCTACCTCATCCCAGACCTCAGCACTGTTATTTTCCCAGCCCTCACCCACCTTTTCAATCTATCATTAACCTCTGGCATCTTCCCTTCCTCATTTAAACATGCGACCATCACCCCCATCCTTAAGAAACCATCTCTTGACCCCTCCTCACTGTCTAACTATCGCCCCATCTCATTGCTTCCTTTTGAAATCCAAACTCCTGGAACAGCATGTCTACCTTCAACTGTCCTCCCACCTCTCCTCCAACTCTCTCCTTGACCCACTACAATCAGGCTTCCGACCCAACCACTCCACTGAAACTGCCCTAACTAATGTCACCAACGACCTAATAACTGCCAAAGCCTCACATCACTACTCTGTGCTTCTCCTCTTAGACCTGTCATCTGCCTTTGACATGGTCGACCACTCCATACTGCTACAAATCCTCTCCTCCCATGGCATCACGGACTTGGCTCTTTCCTGGATCTCCTCATACCTCTCTGAACGGACATTCAGTGTTTCTCACTCTTGCACCACCTCTTCCTCCCGTCTGCTCTCTGTTGGTGTCCCCCAGGGGTCAGTCCTGGGCCCACTACTCTTCTCTATCTACACTCTAGGTCTGGGTCAGCTCATAGCCTCACACGGCTTTCAATACCACCTGTACGCGGTCGACACCCAGCTTTATATCTCCGGCCCTGATATCAACTCTCTCCTCTCCCGGATCCCAGAATGCCTATCGTCCATATCCTCCTCCTTCTCCTCCCGTCTCTTAAAACTAAATGTGGATAAAACTGAATTCATCATATTTCCACCATACCACTCCATCCCTCCACCTGATCTCTCTATTACTGTTAATGGCTACACCCTCTCACCAGCTCCACAAGTCCGCTGCCTTGGGATAACCTTTGACTCCTCTTTATCCTTCAAACCACACATCCAAGCCCTCACCTCTTCCTGCCGCCTCCACCTGAAAAACATCTCTCGCATCTGCCCATTCCTCAACTCTGACACTACAAAAACGCTTGTCATCTCCCGCCTCGACTACTGCAACATCCTACTCTGTGGCCTCCCATCCAGCACTCTTGCTCCCCTTCAAACCATCCTCAACTCTGCTGCCCGTCTGATTCACCTCTCTCCCCACTACTCCTCTGCCAATCCCTTCACTGGCTACCCATTGCCCAGCGAATTCAGTTCAAGTTACTAACCCTCACCTACAAGGCTCTCCTTAACCTCTCCCCTCCATACATCTCTGCTCTAATCTCCAAATAATTCCCCTCACGCAATCTCCGCTCCTCACAGGACCTTCTCCTCTGCTCCCCTCTTATCAGCTCCTCACATAACCATCTCCAAGACTTCACTCGTGCTTCACCCATTCTCTGGAACTCTTTAACCCAAAACATCAGACTCTCCCCAACTTTCACCAGTTTCAAAAGCAGCCTGAAAACCCATCTCTTCAGGATAGCCTGTAACTTACACTAACCCCAACCACCAGTACACCGGCCCACAAACATGTCCGCCCCACACCTTCTGTCTCTCTCCCCTTCTCTCTGTAGATTGTAAGCCCTCACGGGCAGGGTCCTCTATCCTCTCTGTATCACTTAGTCATTTTTCGTCACCATTGTATTTGTTCAACACTTGTTATGTATGTAATTCCCTTAAATGTACAGCACCTTGGAATTAATGGCGCTCTAAAATAAATAATAATAATAATAACTGTAATACAACTCAATGCGGCTTCTTTGCAGTTCCGTTGTTAACAAAGGAAAATCTGCTGCTCAAAGATCATTGATAATGACCAAACCTCTCCCACTGCCCCCATGCCACACCCTTGCTTACTGCTAGGAGGTAAATAATGCACCTTTTTGTAGAACTGCTGCTAAAAGCAGGGCAGGCGGTTCCTCAGAAAAATATTTCCCTTTAAAGTAAGAAAAAAGTGCCACCTGAAAAAAGGTGCTCACTTCATCCTATAATTGGTAAACCACTAACTTTAATATTTAGCACCTACAAGGAGGTTCACAGTAAGATTTATGGCCTAAGCAAGCCTGTGTCACAAGGATCATCATCTGTACTAGGAAATTAAGAGTATTCTGCACAGGAATCCGAGACCTCATAAATATTCTTTTTATGGTGAAACACATCCAGAAATTCTACTACCAGAATCAGAACCCGGAATGAGCTGTAAACGTGAGTCACATGCAAAGTGAAAAAAAATATTGTGCTGTGTAGTGGAGAAGGTACTTCTGTGGCTTACTTCATAAAATTGCTCCTTAAAAAGAAAAAGTGCTCACTGATTTTGAAACATATACAGAGGTTAACACCATTGTTAGTACTTCAAGGGTGTTTTCTCACCTGGCGGTTATACCATGGCTCTTGCTGTGGATTGCAATTTCGCTGTTTAACCCTTCCAGTCACAAGAATTTCATTTCTGTTGCTTTCGTTTTTACATCCCTACCGTTCAAGAGCCATAACTTTTTTCTATTTATTTGTCTACATAAACTCATTAGTGGTACCATTCACTGTACTATATAATGTAGTGAGAAACCCACAAAAATAGTTTGTTGGGGTGGAACATAAAAAAAATGCTATTGTACCATTTGCTGTTTTTTTTAGGGGGGAGTGTATTCATTATTAGTGTTGAGCGATTATAATCGACAAAGTTGAAATCGGCACGGTTCTTAGGTTGATCGGAAATTTGCGATCACGCGATAATTTAGGTGAGAATCTGTGCATAATCTATTACTATCGCACCATTTTCAGCGCTTCCTGTCATTTTGGCGGCCAGCAAATCAGCTTATAGCATAGAGCAGGGTGAGCTGGGTGTGAGACGTCATGACTGTGATGTGTATGGTTGTCATTGGCTGGAAAAAATCACATGACCTGGTTTGCATAAAACAGCCCTTCCTGTTCGCATCAGTGTGTCAGTGTGTCCCCATAAGAGCAGGAAACGTGTGTTAGCGCTCTCCTCAATACAGCTCAGCGACACAGTTTCTTTGTCACAACAGACAAACTATGCTTTTAGCTGTGAACGTTAGAACAAGGGCAGATTAGAGAATTTCAGTTCTTATTAATTTGGGCTGAGACTTTTAAAGAACATCTAGCGCTTTTACAGCCGCGGGGGGGGAGGGGAGGAGGGAAGGGTACGGGCAAAACACAGACAGACGGACAGGTTTTGAAGGAGAGTGTATATTTGTACACCCCCAGACTCTGCTTTCAAACTACATTGAAATGGTTTTTTTTTTTTTACCAGTTTTTGCCCAGCACACCTCGCACCTGAGGTGAAATAGTAGCTTTTATTTTGTGCAGCTCGGTTTTGTTCAAATAGACCCCCCTTTACTTACATTAGGAAACAAAAAATTAAACTAGTAACTGCTGTTGTATTTCATAGGTGCAATATCCACCTTTTATTATCCGTTGTAACCCCTCACACTTGTCCAGCCGCCATCTTGGACCAGCGTTGGGGGTCTTTAGCTCTCGGATCGCCGTCCGGGGAAGGACAGTATTGGCACTCCGACACCAAGCTTCCGTTTAACTGGCGCACCCCAGTTTTATTGGCCAAAAAAAAGCATACAAAACAAACATAAACAAAAAAACATCTAGGCCGCTGGCCACAACTAACTTTTAAATCCCCTCTCTACCGTAGTCTGGATCTAATACCCAGCCCCACCAAACTTTGTATCCAAACCCCGTACACTGTAAACTTCCCTCAAGCCTCCGGGGGCCAGACCTCTCTCCAGCTCTGCTGCCCATTTGCGGGTAGCGGCCACGCCCCCCCCCGATAAACCTGAAAGACGGGGCCTTATACCCATCCAAGATGGCCCCCAAAAAACCCGACAAAACCCCTGGAGACCGGGGGACGCGGGAACAGCCACCCCCCACTCCGCTGTTCCGGGAAGCCAAACCCTAATGGCTTGACATCAGCCTGCTAATACACTGTCAGCAACCCTATGTTGCTGACAGATAGCCAGCTCCCCCCACCAAAGCCCAGGCCTTGGTGGCACGCTCTCCCGGGGACATCCCCTAGTGGCAGAAACGGGCAACTACTTTTGCCCTCTGTCACACCCGTAGGGCTTTCTCACTTTCCCCAGGTTCCCCCCCGGGTCAAAGCTCTATTTTGGGCAACGTCTTCCCTACAACCTCAGGGGCAGAAAAAAATGGCCACAAAAACTCAGTTGGGGGCTCTCCCATCATTCAACACACCTTGTTCAACAACAGTCTACTGCACTTATATAATGTTCCCCACCCGCACGCACTCTAAAAGGGAAAAGTCATCCGCACAGCCCCGCTGCCAACATTCACGGGGTTAAAAACTGAACCCCATTACCACGCTATCAGCCCCTTGTAGGGGCCCTTACCCCCAGATACTTGGGCATGGTGCCCACGGGGCAGAGTTTTCCCTATTTTGGGATCTCGCAAAACCCCGGGGGGGCCCTGGTCGTCTGAAAACCGCCCTAGTGTCACCGAAACTGTAATGACAGCACACCTTCAGGGTCGCTATTCACATGGCCCCTAGGGGCGACCCGAGAAAAAACCTTACCTCTTTTCTGCAGGAATACAATGCGACCTAAGCTTCTCTATGTCCAAACCTGTTCCTCTAACCCCCCCTTTTAGGTCAGTACCCCTTTAATTTCTCTGGACTAGCACCCACTCGGGCACACAGTACCCCTTTTCCCCCATACCCCTCTGGTAAAAAGACCCCAGGGTTATTGGAAATAATCCCTACTCTGGGAACCCCTTCCGATAATCCAGCCTCTTTACTGGGTGATTTTTTTAATGTCTGGGGCCCCCGCGATCTCTCCATAACCCCTGACCCAGGGGCTGAAAGACCACATTCCCCTCTGTTGGCCCCCCCCCTGCACTCCCCTTGCATGGTACAGGGGTCGGGGCACTCACAGGGCTTTACGGATTCCACGGGATTTGATTTTTGTGGTGACCATTTGGGAGGGGGTTTAAATTGCACTACAAGTCAAAAAATTGCATGTTTCTCCATAAAGACCTCCCACAATCAGCAGGCATGCAAATGGTTTCAGTCAACCTTGGCAACCTCATAGACACATTGTTCCCATGAGGGCCCTTTTCCGGAAAAACCTCACCAATGAAGAGGACACATTCTCCATTTCACATTTCCCACTGGCGCTTCTAGCGCAGCACTCTGCTCAATGGGGGGAGGGGGTTTTCTTTCTAAACCCCTAAATCATCTCTAAGGGAGAACTTCAGCTTCTATTGGGATACCCCTACATCTTTCCAACTAAATTCACCCCCATGACTGAGTCAATGACAGACACATTCAGAAATGGGACATAGTCAAGCACCCCGGCCACCCCTTGTGATCCCCCACTTAGACACAAATTGGCTGTGTTCAATTAGGCAACTCAGTGAACGTTTAACATCAATAGCTGAGTGGGTATTTGGCGGGAAAATGGAAAACCCACCTGTGGTCGCCATAAAACAAAAACATACTACCTGTGTGATACGTTTATTACTGTCCTCCTAAACCTTGGGGGAAATTTTATCAGCGCCTCAAACCGGGCACTTCTTATCATCGGGGATTTAAACCCGCTCCCCCTGCCCTCACAAAGGATTCAGCATACACCCGCTCGGGTGTTGCAGCTCCCCCCTTCCACACTGCAGTCTTTGTGAGCATGGCAGTAAAAGCTACTGGCAACACAGCAACAACTGGAGCAAAAGGGAATCCGTAGTATACCATCCCACAATTTTTTCTCCTGCACGGGCATTTTCACACTATTGAGGCTGCATTCATGCAGGCATACACCTCAGAGTCTGGACAACCCCTCATTAAATTAGTCTCCTCACACATTGCGGGAAAGCAAACACCCCCACATTCCCGTTTCCTTTTCAGGTGCAGACTGAAGATAAACTTTCTATGGGACCAACAGCGTCCCATTACCTGCATTTGCAGGCTACAAACAGGTATACACAGTGCGTGGGGTAGGGTAGACACACTCCCACGGGTCCAGACCCTCACACACAACTTCAGGGCCCACACACTCATACGTTTTTCAGCAGAGGGGGGAGGAGATACCCTGTTTTTAGGGGCAACCCCATTTGTTCCACCCAACCTGTATGGTACACATTTCCCATGTGGACACCACCTCAAAACAACTCCTCTGAAAATATCTTAGCACTTTAAACCCCAACCCCCTAGGGGCGCACTTGGGCCGTCTGCCCTCTACTGAGGCTGGCAATTCTATAAGTTAAAAACCCAAATCGCTTTTAAATTCACACATGGCTTTGACCCCAAGGGGGAGACCCGAGCGCTCTCTTACAGCTTGTTCACACAGGGCCCCTCCGACACACCCCGTTTTGCTTTAAAGCTTTTTCAAACTTTGGCCGTTACTGCAGCTGACTCTGGGACCCTCCCCCCCCTTCTCAGGTAAGGGATTGAGCTATTTATTAAAGGGACATTTTTTTCCCCTTTGACATTACAAAAACCCCAGTTTGATGAGTCACAATAATAAAGTCCAAAGAATTTTTCAAGTCCCAAAACCACGTCTCACTGCTCTTTGACTTGTTCAATGGGCAACTTCGGGGATCCAATTTTCTACCCTTTTCAGGGGCATTTTCCGGAAAAATCACTGCTGGGTCTGGCCCCTCGCCATCTCCCCCCACGGCCAGAAATGGGGAAAGTCACTGCCCAGGATGAACTCCACCTGCCCAAATCTTTACATACCTAAGCAGATGATCCCGTCCCCCCGACTGTCACAAAACGTATGGCCACGTCTTACCAGCCCGGGGTCGGGTCTTCAAAAAGGGGAGGATTTCGGAGGCATCCCGGGGACCCTCGGGGACGTCCAGATCCACCATTTGTTGGGGGTGCCACCCATCGCAACTCCAGGGTTCTTTCGGCACCTCCCTTTTGGGAGGACCTCAGCATGCTCTCCGTATGAGGTGGTTGCCCTTGGGAAGGCGTATCCAGGACCTCTGTCGCTCCATCCATTCCGGGGGTAATCCTTGGGGGAGGAAACACACCTGGCTTTCTTTGCTGGGCTGGGGCAGCATTCCTTCCGTTCAGGACTTAACCCCATTAATGCCGAATCATAGCCTTTACCTTTATGGTAAATGGTTTTTTCCAGGGGGAAGGCACAGAAAACTCTCTGCGGTTTTCCAGTAAAAACACGGCCCCAGGACATCTACCCCTTGTGCTGGCGTCCCCTGGCGGCAGCAAACCGCTCCAAAGGGCCCCAAGGTAGGGCCCCTATACCTCCCCCACCCTCATTTTTCGCATAGTGCTGTGCTTCCCCCGACAGCAAGAGGAAACTCAGCACAGTCCCCTTTCGTACAGCACTCGGGTTTTTTTGCAGGGAGTCTCTTTTTAGAGCACTGCTTCACAATCAGGCCTCCAGCCTGTTAACTCTTGCTGCAACCCACTTTCAGGATTTACAAAAGCCACTTCACCCACTTTGTGCCCACCTTTTTTTTTTCCCACTGTGCCAATCTTGCCCACGGCATCCTCCACCATATGTAACGCCTCCACTCGTCCAGCCGCCATCTTTGGACCACGTAGGGGCCCTTTTCTCTCGGATCGCCGTCCGGGGAAGGCAGTATTTGGGACACCGACACCAAGCTTCCGTTTAACTGGCCTCACCCAGTTTTATTGGCACAGAAAAGCATACAAAACAAATCATAAACATAATCCTCGGCCACTGGCCCAACTCCATAGAGGCCCTTCTTCCGTGGTCTGAAACCTACTGTCCAGCACCCCAAAAAAAAAAAAATAAAGTATCCCCCACTGTATCTTATTGGCTTCCTTTCCCCCTCCGGGGACCAAGCTCTGTCACCCTTGCTGCTTCACTGCCCAACTAGCAACCACGCCCCCCCCATAACCTGGAAAGACAGGGCCTTTTAGCCCCAGAGACTGGCCAAAACCCACATGGGGAAACCGGGGACCGGGGGCGGAACAGCCCCCCACCCCATCTGCAGCTGTTCCGGGGGAACCACCCATAAGGCTTGACCACCATGCAAAAATACAGCTGTCAGCAACCTATGTGCTGAAGATAGCCCTGGCCCCCCCACCCAAACCCAGGACTTGGGCAGCTCTACCAGGGCACTCCCCCTAGTGGCGAAACAGGCAACTCTGTTTGCCACTTGTCACACCCCCACAATTTTAAATTAGGTGTTTTTTTTCACTTTGTCGCAGGCCATTTTTTTTCAAAGACCCACCTTGTACTTACATTAGGATACAGAAATTTTCTAGTAACTGCTGTTGTATTCCATTGGTGCAAAACCCACCTTTTATTATCTGTACACAATTTAATTATGTGTTTTTCACTTTGGCGCAGGCCATTTTTGTTCAAAGACCCACCTTGTACTTACACTAGGATACAAAAATTTTCTAGTAACTGCTGTTGTATTTCATTGGTGCAAAAATGACCTTTATTATCCGTACAAAAATTTAATTAGGTGTTTTTAAAATTTGGGCAGGCCATTTTGTTCAAAAACTCATCTTGTGCTTATATTACGATACAGAAATTTGCTAGTAATTGCTGTTGTATTTCATTGGTGCAAAAATCACCTTTTATTATCCGTATAACATTTAAATAGCTGTATTGCACTTTTTTTCACCCCGTTTTTTTTTCAAATAGCCACCTTCTACTTAAATTTGGATACAGAAATTTCTTATTTTACTGTTGGTGTATTTCATTGGTGCAAAAAACACCGTTTGTTATCCGTTTTAATTTTTAAAAATAGCTGTATTGCATGTGGTGCAGCCCTAGTTTTTTTTCAAATAGCCATGTTGTACGACAATTCTGACAGAAAAATTTTCTAGCAACTGTTCTCTTTTGTCATTGCTGCAAAAAATACAATTTTCTCATCGGGGTTAACTTCTGAATAGTTTATTGCGCTCGGTGAATCTCAATTTGGCGCAGATAGCGCACTTGTATGATATTTTTGTTGAAAACTATCAATTCCTAGTCCTACTGGGCAGTTGTAAATCCCTGGGACTGAAGGAAGAACACTATCGATTTTGTCTTACGGTTCTTCCAAAAGACCTCATTTCACAGGTATTTGCTAGAAACAATTCAGTTTCTAATCCTAGTTGGCTGTAGGAAATTAGAGGGATTTAAGAATAGCTGTGATTGGGCCCTCTTTTTAATAAGAGACTGTCAAAAACTCTTCCATACCCCTTAAATTTTTATCTTTCTGAACAATGAGCGAAATGCAGGTGGTAAGCGAGCAAAGAGGGGTGTAGGACATGGAGGTAGAGGTATGAGAGAAGGGGCTCCTTCCAGTGTGGAGAAAAACATGCAAGCCAGCGGATCGTCGGTTGCTTATGCCTGTCATCACTGGGCCAGGGCCCTGTGAATCTCAGTAACGAACAGCGTCGCCAATCTGTTCTTCAGTGGTTAATGCAACCTGCATCCACAGTCTTACCTCCTCGTCCTCCCAGTCACGGCCACAAAATGTCGTCATCATCATCGTCATGTGGGTCATGCGGGTTTTGGGGTCATTTCTTTCGGTCCAGGACATGTATAGTAATGTCCAGTTCAACTAAATTGGTGGTTGAAAGACCCTTTTTTCCGGCACTTTTTAATCTGTGGGTCATGTAGATTTAAAGGGTCAGCTGCGGTCCAGGACAGTAAATTTCCAGTTCAAAAAAAATGGGGGTTGAAAACCCCTTTTTTTCCGGCACTTTTTAATTTTGGGGGGTCATATAGGTTTAAAGGTCTGCGCGGTACAGGCTGTTAGTCAATGTCCAGTTCAACTAAAATGGTGATTGAAAGACCCCTTTTTTTCCGGCACTTTCAATCTGGGGGTCAGCGGTTTTTGGGGGTCAGCTGCGTCCGGACGGCCATAAATTTCCCTTTCAACTAAAATGGTGGTTCAAAACCCCTTTTTCCGCACTTTTTATTGTGGGTCTACAGGTTTGGGGTCATGCGCGGCGGACAGTATAGTCAATGTCCAGTTAACTAAAAGGGTATTGAAAAACTTTTTTTTTTCCGGGCACTTTTTTCTGTGGGTCTGTAGATTTAAGGTCATGCTGCGGTCCGGGACGGGATAGCTATGTCCAGTTAAACTGAAATGGTGGTTGAAAGACGACCCCCTTTTTCCGATTTTTTTAATTGTGGGTCAACGGGTTTTTGGGGCCCTGGAGTCCAGGGTATGTCAATGCCCATTCAACTAAAATGGGGGTTTTGAAAGACTCCTTTTTCAGGCACTTTTTTTTCGGGTGGGTCAAAAAAACGGGTTTTAAAGGGCAACGCGGGAGGACAGTTAGTCAATTCCATTCAACTAAAATGGGGGTTTTTAAAAGTTGTTTTTTTTCCGACACTTTTAATCTGGGGGTCATGCGTTGGGGGGCTCATGCTGTGGCCCGGCATGGATAATCAATGTCCTTTCAAGAAAAATGAGGGTTTCAAATAATACTGTTTCCTGGCACTTTTTAATTTGTGGTAAAGCGGGTTTAAGGTCATGCTGGTCAAGACGGGGAAGTTAAGGTCCTTTTTTTCTGTGATTTTATAACCAAAAGTGTTTTCCCCCAAAGAGACACCTATCCTTTACTGTTGTGGATTTAAATTTCCCACTTCCCCACCCCTTTTTGGGGTTTAAAGAATGAAGGTGTTGTTCCCTCCCATAGACTTTAAGGTCATGGGCGATAATCTTTTATCGACTATGGAAATTGTCTTAAAAATTTGACGATATCGCTATCAAAAGATAAAAAATATTGACACAATCGCCATCACTTTTTATATTATAAGTTATCATCGGTTTTGTCGGGGGTTCAGCCGGGGTTCCCTCCCTTTGGGGCCGTCAGCGGTCAGGGCCTTCCTGTGGTTACCTGTCCTGTCCTGTTCTGTTGCTTTGGGTTTCCTGTGTGTGCTCTGTTCCTCTTAGGGCGTGCGCGCTGCGTTTCCGTCTTTTAAGGTTACTTGTCTTGTCTTTTCCCCTTTTTACCTCTAAACCCCTGCCTATAAGGGAAGTTCCTGCCTCTCTCTGGGTCAGTTCACTGCAGTCTGTTGCTGGTCCGCGCTTCCCATCTTGAGCTCCTCCACTCTCGGTTGCTTTTGGAGCCTTTAACCCCTGAGATGCTGGCCCAGTGTCTTTGTATCTGACTCCTGGCCCCCCGTCCCCTCGTGTCTGTGTCCTCCTGTATCCTGCCGTTTCCTGTCCCGATGTGCTCTTGTTTTGCCCTGTTCCCTGGGCTGTACCTGATGTGTTCCCGCAGTTCCTGCCTTTCCGTGGGCTTTGTGTACGTTTAAAACCCTCCTGTACCCGCTTTTCAGTTCCTTGTTCCGTATTCTAACGCCTGGATTCCTTTCTTCATCCCCGGCGTCACCGAGGGAGCCCCGCAGGGGGTACGCCTGGGGGCCCGCAGCCAAGCCATCCCGCTTTGCGGGGGCTCTGATGAAGACCCCGGGGCCCCCTTGCTCCGCTCCCTGGGCCCTCTCCTCCAGCTACCACCTCGCCGTGGTATCCAGAGGATCCCCACCCAAAATGTCAGCGGTGGGGGCTTCGGGATACTCTGTCATGCCGAAACCGTTACAGTAAATGACCATGGATCCCCCGGGGTGACCCTGCCCCCATCTAGAGCGTTTTTCACCCTTCCTGCTCATGGGGCTGCCCCGAGTGTCTGTCTGTCTTCCCTGGTCATGGTTCGCCCAGAGTGTTAGTATCCCTCCGCTGGCTCATGGGACGCCCAAAAGGTCATACCCTGTCCGCTGGCTCAGGGACACCCAAGTGCAAAACCTGTCCGTGCTCATGGGACACCCCGAGTGTCAGTATCCCTGCCGCTGGCTCATGGTACGCCCCGAGTGCAGTATCCCTGTCCCGGTCATGGACCCCAGGTGTCAGTACCCTGTCCGCTGGGGTCATGGTAGCCCAAAGTGTCATATCCCCGTCCGCTGGCTCATGGTACGCCCAGGTGTAGTATCCCTGTCCACTCTCATGGTACCCCAAGTGTCATATCCCTGTCCGCGGCTCATGGTACGCCCAGAGTTCAGTATCCCTGTCCGCTGGTCATGGTATGCCCAGAGTGTCAGTACCCCGTCCGCTGGGTATGGGTACGCCCGAGTGTCAGTACCCTGTCCCTGGCTCATGGTACGCCCAGAGGTCAGTATCCTGTCCCCGCCCGCTCAAAGGTAGCCCCGGGTCAGTATCCCTGTCCGCTGGCTCATGGGATGCCCAAGCGACCGTTGCCTATTTTTTGGGCCCCCGAGCGCCCGTTTTTCCCCCATGGGGAGCCCAGAGCGCCCCTTTTCCTGCTCATGGTTACGCCCAGAGCCCGCCCGTTGCCTAGTCATGACGCCCAGAGCGCCCTTGCCTAGATTTGGTACACCCCAGGAGCCCCTTTTTCCTAGCTCATGGGACGCCCAGAGCGCCCGTTTGCCTAGCTCAGGGACCCCAGAGCGCCCGGCCTTTGGTAGCCAAGCGCCCCTTGCCTAGCCATGGTACGCCCAGAGCTTCCCTTTGGGCCCCACTCAGGTCCAGCCCGAGTTTCCCTTTGGCCTAGTCATGGTCCAGCCCGAGCGCCCGTTTGGCCTAGCTCATGGTCCCCGCCCGAGCGCCCGTTTGGCCTAGCTTAGGTCCACCCAGAGCGCCCCGTTTTGGCCGAGCTCATGGTCCACCCCAGAGCATCCGTTGGCCCCCTCATGGTCCGCCCAGAGCATCCCCTTTGGCCTAGCTCATGGGCCAGCCCGGAGCATCCGTTTGGCCTACTCATGGGGCAGCCCGGGGCATCCTTTTTGGGGCCCGCTCATGGCCAGCCCGGGGCACCCCGTTTGGGGGTAGCAAGGGTCCAGCCCGGGGCAACCCTTTTGGTAGCCATGGTCCCGCCCTGAGCGTCCGTCTGTTTTCCTACTCATGGTCCCCCTCCTGACGCCGTCTTTTGCCTAGCTCTTGGTCCCGCTCTTGGGTTCCCCCCCTTTTGGCATCCCCGTTTGTTTCCCCCGTGCCTTCATTATCAGGTTTTTCCCCATACTACTTTTTTTCAGCCCCCATGTGTTTGTGATTTGAGGGGGAGGGGGGCTTGGGGGGGGGGGGGGTCTGTCACGGGGAAACCCCCGGTTCCCGCCTTTGGGGGGTCGGCGTGTCTGCCTTCCTTGGTTACCTGCCGTCCTGTTCTGTTCTTCCGGGGTCCTGTGTGTCTCGTTCCTCTTAGGGGTGTGCGTGCATTTTTCCCGTCTTTTATAGGTTTCTTGTCTCTGTCTACTTCCTCTTTACCTCTGACCCCGCTAAAGAGAATTCCCGCCTCTGCCTGGGGCATTCCTGCGTCTGTTGCTGTTCCAGCGTTCCCACTTGAGCCCCCGCAGCCAAGTCCATCCCGCTTTGCGGGGCTCTGGTGAAGACCAGGGCCCTTAGACTCCGCTCCCTGGCGTGGGCCCCAGCTACCACCTCGCCTTTGGGGATCACAGAGGATCCCAACCCTGTCACGGTCGGCCCCCTTGGCATACGTCTGTCAGTGCCCCTAAAAAGTTTCACTGGATTATTGACATTTTAAGTCTTGTGCAGGTCAGCTGATTCCCAAAAAATCAAAATTTTAAGAGTTTTTTTTAACGTCTTATTACTTAAAAAAAGAAAAACCTTTTTTTTTTTTTAAATTTGCAATGTAGCACCATTTTCTGAGATCAACAACTTTTTATGCTTTGTATGTTCCATTTTACCATACATGCAATGTTTCGATCACTCTTTCTTCAAATTTTTTGGGAAGGCACTGTACATGATAAATAATGTTATATTTTTATAGATCTGAAAAAATTTTACCAAATTTTTAAACTATTTTATTTTTTTTTTATTTGTAAAATGGCAAAGGGAAAGTTTTGAACTTTTAATATTTTAATATTCATTTTCTTTATATTCTTTTTTAAAACTATTTTTTCTTCATTTTTTTTATGATTTTAATCGCGCCAGGGTATTTAACCACTATGGGGCATGATCACTTGTACAATGTTCTGCAATAGTAACACTTTTCAGAACGGAGTATAATAATGGCCCTGCTGACTATAAAGTCAGTGAGCCCACTACATATTTCCTTCCCAACATCATGACGTATTGTTAGATCATATGTCAGGAAGGGTTATTCAGCTATATCTATGCTTGTTACAATACCACTGTAATTCGCACTAACACCACACACCGTATTTGCTTCCTGGATCTTGACCACATGGCAATATTATCAGCATGATTGCTTTATGTGAATATACCCTACAGTTACACTCAGGGTAAAATGAATACACTGTTTTTTGGCTAGTGCAGGAAGGAATTAAAAGAGAGAATCTCAGAGGACTTGTACTGTCCTCTAAGGCCGTGTTCACACGGCTTATTCCCGACGGATTTGTGCGCCGTATTGAACGCACAAATCCGCCGTGAATAAGGGGCGGGACGGAGGGCGGGGCCGGAGCGCGGCGGGGGGCGCCGCTCCCGGCCACCATAGACAATGCATCGTTTACGGCGCGTCCGCGCCGTAAAATAATGTGCATGTCACTTTCTCCCCCCGCGCGGATTCGCCGAGCGGGGAGGAGCGACGGATTCCACTGTTCTCAATGAGAGCAGTGGATTACCGTAATTGCTGCCGCGGATTGGCGCCGTACTGAAGCGCAAATCCGGCGCGCAGTACGGCGCCAATACGCGGCAGAATAAGCCGTGTGAACGAGGTCTAAGGCAACCACCAACATATACAATAGATCTACCAATTTATAACAGTGTCATACAGTTAATGCAGGTCAGCATTATTTAGTGCCTAATAAAGTGTTTAAAGAAGTTGTCCCACCCTTAAATATCATATTGACATATTATATTAACAAATAGCATTTACATACAGTGTCGATTTTTAGAACTCAAGTATACGATATTTTAGAACTTGAGCCGAACCGAGCTATTCAAGATTCATTTGACTAAATTGTGCGTTCGACACGTGCATTTGCCGCAACATTTTTTACTTTTTTACTTTCATTTTGAGCGGTTTCCTGTAGTTTGGCACCATCCAATCAGAGCAGACAATAGAGAAGGGTCCAATAATGTCATCAGTGAGGGTGTAGGGATCTCACTGGCTGCTAAAATCACATGACCCTGTTCTATGTATTACACTGTATTTCCTGTTGAATGCTGTTTCCAGTTAAATCTCGGTACTTAACACACTGCTGTCTGTGTCTGCATGCTTGAATGCATGCAAGCACCCCATTTCAATTTTAGACAGAAAAAGCTGCTAGTTAGATTAGTTAGAGGGTGGGGAACAGCTAGCTTAGGGAATTATATACAACAATAGTTAGGGAGTTTTAAATTGCTGGCTGCATCTTCCCCATCTTCAGTCTGAGTGCCCAAGAAATTCATGTCTGATGTTTTGGGTTGTAAGATAGGGGGAAGGGACAGGTTCCCACCGTTGAAAAATTTTTAGGGTTTCCAAGAACAGTTGCGATTTGCTGTGTTGTTGCCAGGGTTTTTTCCAAAAAACCCCATTCAAACGGGAATTTTTTCCCATAGAAAAAAATTATATTTCAAAATCCTTTTTTGCTAGTTCCCAAATTATAGGGATTAAAGAAAAAGTTTGTTGTTTGCTGTGTTGTTGCCAGGGTTCTTCCTTTAAAAACCCCGCTTCAACGATATTCCAAAAAAAAAAATTATATTTCAAATCCTATTTGCTATTTGGGCAAATTAAAAGGGATTTAAAGAAAAGTTTTTTGTTTTGCAGTCTTTGGAGTAGGTTTTCCCAATAAGAAAACCCTTTTCCCAAAAATTTTTTACTTTTTTTTTAAATTTTATTTCTTGAACATGGAGCGAACTAGAGGTGATAAGAAGCAAGGGGGGGGCTTAGAAAATGGACCCTTGAAGTACAATCCCGGCCCTCCCTTCCCAGTGCCCCCGGAAAACATAAGCGGGGCACATAATAAATTGCAAAAAGGGTTTCGGGGCCTTTTACCCATTTGGGTTTTTAACCCATGTCCCCCCTTGATTATAAAAGATGTCCCCTTTTCTTTTTCTTCACCCGGGTTAACAAAACCCTGAATCGAGCATTTTTCCCTTTCCTCATCCACGCAGTCAAGTCACAATTTTTTGTCATCTTTCATCGCCTCATAAGTCCAACCTGAAGCAAACATGGCCCAAAAATTAAACCCCATTTCAGACCATTGTAGATAATCCATTCTGAAGACCTCTTTGGGTGACACCAAAAAGGGGGTTGGGGGTTTTTAAAGGGATTTCAAAAAATCAAGAGGTCAAAAATTTTTCCTGTTTATTTGCCTGGGTTTTCTTGTTGTGTGCCCAATTTGTTGATTTTCCCTCAGAGGAGAAGGGAAACTGGTTCCCTAGGCAAAAAAATATGAAAAGGTAAACGGGCCCCCAGTGCTTGTGACTTCTGCCCCCGCTTGGGATGTAGACGGGCGGACCATGAAGTCACCTGTGATGATGATGATGACATTTTTGGATCCAAAAAAGTGGGGCTTTTCTGCAGCAGCTGGGGGAAAACGGCATAATCAGTGGAGGGGAGGAAAGATGGGGTATTGTCATTTCAGGTCCCGGGCCTCAGAAAGGGGAGTAGGCGGTCGCACAAGTCACTGACATTTTCTCCCCGCCATGGTCCCGTGGTGGTTTGCGGGGGACACCGCTACTTTGTTTTTAAAAAGTCGGTGTTAGGCCCCCGTGAAGACTGAGCTTTTTTTTTTATAAAGCCTTTCCCAAATTCCAGAGTGACTAAATGCCGGATTTGCTTTTTAACGCGTCAGTCAAGGAAAGAAATTTTAAAGGTTTGAAGCACCAAACCAGCTGAACAAAGGGACATGCTGTAAAAAAATTGAATTTCTTTGGGGAAAAGTCAATTGGGTAAAAAAAGGGCCCCAAAAGGTTTTTGGGCTTCCAAACTATTGTGGGCCTTTTATGCCCAAATCTGCCTTCATCATTTTTTAAAAACCCAAAAAGGGTTTCCCCTGCCGCCGAAATGCTGGAGCCCGCATGAGCAAGCATATCCCCAATCCCAGGCCCTGTGGCCGAAATTTCCCCCACCAGCAACAAAGCCTTAAAACCCTTCCCCTTTTAAACCCGGGCTGGGGCCCGCACGGGGTACGCGGGGCCCGTCCCGCAGCCGCCTTCTGTGTATAGGTGTGGGGGCAGAAGAAACACTTTCACCCCAACCATTCCAAAGCCAAAAGCCTGAATGTTGGCATTGCCAGGCTATTGGACTTAGAAATGTTGCCTTTCCGCCTGGTGGACAGAGATAGGTTGCGCCACATCATGGCCATGGCATGCCCCCAATATCAGATACCGAGCAGGCATTTTTTTGCCAAAAAAGCTGTTCCTGCCCTCCAGCGTGTTGGCTGCATCTGTGTCCACCAAAGTCCATCTCACTAAACACACATAGACTAGTAAGCACGGTCAAGGGCATTACAACTCACTGACTGCTCACTGGGTGAGTTTGGTGGATGACAATGCCTCGGTTGATGGGTCTCGGACGACTCTCTTCCACACTGCAGAGATGGTGCAGGGCCCAGATCCTCAATCTCCACGGGTAGCATCATGTGCCAAGAAAAACCAGGCTGTTCTGAAATTAACCTGTCTTGGAGACCGTCAACACACAGGTCAAGAGCTGTGGATGGCTCTGCGCACTCAGGCCGACCAGTGTCTGGGTGCCACAGATGTAGCAGAGTACAGCTTTACCATGATATCATGGCTTTGCATGTTACCTGCTCTTATCTGTAAACAGAGGTCACTGAAAAGCATTGAAAAATGGTTAGTCATGACAATGGCATTGTTAGCATGACCATTGTAGTCATATTGGAACAAGCATTAGACACTCTGTGGCAGCAGGCTCAGGCAGTGATGGAGGAGGAGGAGGCTGAGGTGGACACAGAGCCTTACTCGCCAGAGGATGTAGAAGGCCCGACTGTTTCCCAATTGTATCGGTGTGCTTTGGGTGGTGGTTCAAGGTCCAGGGCGTATGCAGGATAGCAGTTCAGCTTACAGAGTAGAGCGCATGAGGCTAACCAGACATCTGGTGAAGATCAGGATGAGGAAGTGAAGGAGGATGAGGAGGCAGGGGTGGACACCACTGGTATCGATTACCCTTTAGCGGTAAGAGGTTGGCACAGATTTCCGGAGGAGGAAGAAGAGAAGGAAGACCTGGTTGGTGCCACTCGACCCCGAGGCCTAGCACACATGAGTGTTTGGATTCTACAGTACCTGCAACATGACCCACGCATCAAGGCAATCAACAGTGATGACTGGTTGGCTACCCTCCTTGATCCATGTTACAAATCAAAAGTCAACAATTTTCTTCCACCTACACAAATTTACAGTAGAATGCAGGAATTTGAAACAGTGCTCATTCACCAACTGGAGACATCTGTTGTATTTTCTTCACAGTCTAAAGTCACGGTGGAACAACATCAGCATTGTGCCAGCAGTAGAATGGCAAGCAGCCGCCACAGCAGCAACAGGCAGTGTGGCAGAAATGTACTTGGTGACATTTTTCACTCGTTTTTTACCACCTCACCAAATCCTGCAAGGCATTTGATTTAGCTGTATGGGGCCCTGAAACAGTCAATAGATGACTTATGGCAGCCCTGGGTACCAAATGCACCCCCCAATAAACTATGCCCTGCCGCCTGAACCTCCATGTTCCCTGTTGGAATGTTCTTGCTGCCATCACATATATCACATGTGCTTGAGCCCTGGTGAAAAAAGTGATAGGGGGCTCCTGCCAGTTACCATGTGCCATTTCCAATACCGGTGTCTTCTTATCTGTCCAAGGGGCCCCGTAGCAGCTGCGACCGCTGCACCTCCTATAGCTATGCTGTCCCCATCTTTTCAGTTAGCCATTGAAAGTAATGAATTATTTTAGCCTCTCAATCTTTTTCTGTCACTCTTAGAGCCAAATTGTCTTCACTAAGTTGTGCCACGTATCCATTTTACTCTTATGGAATGTAATTGCGGCTTCTCTTCACTTGTGTTAGTATAAAAATAAACCTGAACATCATCTCCCATTGACTTTAACTTCGAACCAAACTTCTTGAAATTCGAGATTCGAACTCGAATTTTTTACCGTTCGCTCATCACTAGTAAAGTACCCTAGGAGACTGCATGTACAAGTAAAGACCCAAAAAGTCTTAAAGATATGAAGATCAATAAAAAATAAATTTCAAAACACCCCCCTTTTTCCATTTCAAAATAAATACAAAAAAATAGTATTTCCACATAATTGTTATCGCCGGATCTGTAAAAGTCTGAAAATATAACATCATTCATCCTGTTTGGTGAGCATTGTACAAGAAAACATTTCCTAAAGCCAAAATTGTGTTTTTGGTCATATCAAAAAATTCAAAAAATTACACTAAAAAATTAAAGAAGTCGCCTGTATCCTAAAATGGTAAAACTTCACTTCAGCCTGCAAAATCAAGCCCTCACTCGACCAAGGTGTAAAAAACAAAAAAAAATATTGGTCACAGAATATGGTGTTGCAGCACAAATGTAAATAATAGAGAATGCTTTTATTTTTCTTTAAATGTATTTAAAGAGAAACCCTTCCCCATAGTTTTGTCTCCTTGCTAGGGACCCACAAGTATGTCAGACCTTCTGTTTTTCCCGCGCTGGTCCCCTTTTTCTTTCGATACTGTAGTTTTTGAGTATTTAAACAAATCTGCAGTTTTCAGCCAAAGAGCATTTAAAAGAGCAGTTTTTTTTATACTCCCCCCACCTGAGGCGCCCACCCACCCAACTGATAAACCCGTTACTTTTAATATTTTAGAAACAATGAGTAAAACTCCATTTTGGGGGGGCTAGCCCTTTTGGGGGGCAGGGCAAAAACAATTAAGAATAAGATTTTTGAATTAAATGCTCAAAAACTAAGCATTTACAGAATTTAAGGGGGACGCATGGAAACAGCTGTCTTCATTATTGTGCTGCCCTCAGCAAGAGGGGCATAATCTATGTGACAGGTTTCCTTTACGTATCAAAAACCTTGCACATTTGGTATCACCAGAATCACCTTGCAAGGAATGGTAAATCAATACATTTACTAGATACTTTTGATATTGCCCTGGTCAGGAGATGAGAGATTTTATCTGATCTGATTGCACACAATTATCTATAGGTTATCATCCATGTCTTCATTCCTGAGTAGACAGAGAATAGAAAGTGATGTCACTGAGCAGAGTCTTTATCTCTAACAAGATTAGCTTTATTACATTTGATTAGCTTATATATAATACTTTGGCCACCATCATTATTTTTTACTACTGCCTCTCTTGGTCATGGAGTTCACTAGAGTTTCACAGGTTGCAGCCACTGGAATCCTTTTCATCTCCTCCATGATGACATCCCAGAGCTGGTGGATGTTAGAGACCTTGCGCTCTTACATCTTCTGTTTGAGGATGTTCCACAGATGCTCAATAGGGTTTAGGTCTGGAAACCTTTACCCTTATTTTTTATTTTTTTTGCAAGGCAGTGGTCAACTTGGACATGTGTTTGGGATCATTATTATGTTGTAATACTGCCCTGCAGCCCAGTCTCTGAAGGGAGGTGATCATGCTCTGCTTCAGTATGTCACATTACATGTTGGTATTCATGGTTCCCTCAATGAACTGTAGCTTTCCACAGTGGGCAGCACTCATGCATCACCTAGACATGGGACTCCATCCATCAATCTGTTCTTTGGCTGATTCCTCATCTGCGTTGCCACGCCAAACATGTTTAACACTTGGTCTCATCAGACCACAGGACATGGTTCCATTAGTTCATGTCCTTAGTCTGCTTTTCTTTAGACAACTGTTTGCGTGCTTTCTTGTGCATCATCATTAGAAGAGGCTTCCTTCTAGGACAACAACCATGCAGACCAATTTGATGCAGTGTGTGGCATATAGCCTGAGCACTCACAGGCTAAACCCCCACCCCTGTAACTTCTGCACCTCTCATACATCTATTTTGAAAAGACAATCTCTGGATATGATGATGAGTACATGCACTCAACTTTTTTGATCACACATGGCAAGGCGTATTCTAAGTGGACTGTTTGTGCTGACAGCTCTGGTAGTTTCAGGTCTGTTGACAGTATTCTTATAGCCTAGGCCATATTGATGTAGAACAATAATATTTTTTCCAGATTCTCAGACAGTTCTTTACTAGTGATGAGCAATTGTGTCAACTATTGTTATCTAGATCGAATCTATACGTCATCTTATCATGCACGCTTAGTGATTACGATTATCTCCAATGTCAATTTAAAGTCTATGGGAGGTAACACACATCCTTACATTTCTTTCACACTAAACCAGGGCTGGAGAAGCTGGAATTAACATCAACTAACAGTAAACTGGTTAGGTGCTACCATCTTAGGCAAACACACTTAGGTTATAAAGTCACAGAAAAAAAGTAGACCATTCACTGTCCCTGTCGTTGTACCACAGAGACCCTTAAACTCGCAAGACCCACAAATTAAAAAGTGCCAGAAGGCCAGTATTATATGAATATCATTTTAGTTGAACTGGACCATTGACTACCCTGTCTGGAACGACAGCCATGACCCTTAAACTTGTCTGAACCACAGATTAAAAAAGTGCTGGAAAAAGGAGTTCTTTTAACCACCATTGTAGTTGAACTGGACATTGTACTATCCCTGTCTGGAACGCAGCGATGACCCTTAAACCTGTTGGGACCCACAGATTAAAAGTGCTGGAAAAAGGAGTCTTTTAACACACCTTTTAGTTGAATGGGAGGAAATTGACTATCACCTGTCTGGACCGCAGCATGACCCTTAAATCTGCATGATCCACAGACTAAAAAGTGCCGGAAAAAGGAGTCTTTCAATCACCATTTTAGTTGAACTGGAGATTGACTATACCTGTCCTGGACTGTAGCATGACCTTTAAATCTGGCGTCCATCATCTATTAACATGGCAAAGATGCCCTTATGAGGCGAAAGAAAAGAAACGAAAACAGTCATGCTGAAGCAGAGTGCGGAAGCGGAAGTGTGAGCTAAGACCTTTGACCCTTTGGCCACTGTTGACAATTGTGAAGAACAAATGTCTGTTAGACACCACATTTTTTTATAATAGAAACTGTAGTATAGCTGCATTGCTCAGCTGCACGGAGCCAAAAAATTTATAAAAATGACTTCTCATCCACTCGGTTAAAAATTTATTGTGAGGGAGAAATGCCACTTAGAAGCCACATTTCTGTTCCAAAGGACCTTGATTATAGCTTTATGTTACAGCACAATGACCCCAAAACCATTGACAGTGCGTAAATGTTAAAGATGAAGTGAGTTAAATGGGAATAAGTTTTTTCATGAAACCGTGTACAACTTGGTGTTCTTTTACACGTCTCCCTAACCACAAAACCAGCAAGATACCTTTTTGGGAACTGAGAATAAAAAAATTATCATTTTACAATTTTTTTTTCAAGAGGACCATTTCTGTTTGAAGAGGAATGTGAAGTAGGAACGGGGAAAATAATGGGACCTCGTCAATTGGGGTCACAACAATCAGAGATCCATGCCTGATTCATTCTTGATGAAAGTCAAACGATCCACATTATCAGTGGAAAGACGGTTGCGTTTGTCTGTAATTTGGACTCCTCTCCAGCTGTGCTGAAAGATGCTCAGATATTACGCTGGCTGCTGCGGCAGGACAACACCTCCTGGCCCGCGGCAAGCTGGAGCATCGGGCCTTCATCCATTTTTGGATACCCAGAAGTCGATTGGGTCGGAACATATCCAAAAAACATCGTGTTGAGACGCAGATTGTCGTGCACCATTGATCTTAAGCCGTCTCTGTGTGTTCATATGTGTAACCCTGCCTTCACATGTGTGGGGGAGATGGTAAATAAGGAATTGCCAGAGGTCATACCATTTAGGCTTCTGCCACGATGCTTGGCTGCCGCTACACGGCTGCTTGGACTTCTGCTGCTGTCACATTGCTGATGTTGTCCCACCATGACTTTTGAAGAACGTTGAAGTAGACGAAACAGGTGTCTTCAGTTGATCAATCCAGCACAAGTCTCAATTTTGCGTTTTTACTCTCTATTTGGGTGGGTGGATGGAAACGTGCTGAGTTTCGCTTTGTAACAGGGACTCGAGGAAGGGGAGCCACCCGTAAACTGTTGTTCATATTTGATGGCCTTAATGCGAGGATCAGTTGGAGGAACTGGAGCATCCAAGTACTCATGTGAGAGATGGCACCTTGATTTCCAACAGCCTCTGGCGTCGAGGGGGGGGCATAGCAAACTGATCTTCCTCATCTTTCCTCCTCTGCCTAAAATCCATGCCAACCTCTTTCCAAGGCAGGACATCGGTAATGTCGGTGTCCCAGGAATACCTCATCCTACCTCATCCTCTGCTTACTCCGGCACAGCTTCAACACGTCCTGACTTGACTCAGGATGATGCACCCTTGAGAGCTGAGGCGCCGCCTTGCACTAGCCCTGGGACCCCGAACCACTGCCTAATGAGAACCGGAAAAAAATGTGTAACTGTGGGGGCTTCTGGATTCGTAAGTGAGTAAAGGCTCTGTGTCCGCATTTGTGTTCGTCTCCTCCTCCGTCGCTGGTGGGACCTGATTAGAGATGGGCGAATTTCTCGAAATTCGGGTGTCGTAACTTGCCGAAATTTACCAGACAAAAAAAAATAACTTCGTTCCCGAAATACTTCGGACGATCACGTTATAAAAAAGCTATTTCCAGGACTGTGCAACAGA
The DNA here is from genome assembly GCA_025379985.1 of Phyllomedusa bahiana. Taxonomy (NCBI): domain Eukaryota; kingdom Metazoa; phylum Chordata; class Amphibia; order Anura; family Hylidae; genus Phyllomedusa; species Phyllomedusa bahiana. The sequence continues at coordinate 51,331 of JAODAL010028116.1, forward strand.
GCCTGCAGGGTGCTGTAGAACGTTGTGCCATGCTTAAATATGCAGAGGGAGCTTGGTTTGGTCTTCATACACTGTTGTGTTTTAGTATGACACGCATATGACTGAAGGGGGAATATAGCCTGATAAAGTCATGGCAGCGACAGCTGGAAAAAAACAAGCTGAGGGCTCAGGTGGCAACATCAGTGGACAGAGCGTGGAGGTCGATGTAGCATGAGGTCAGAGAGTGGCACAAAGACATTCTGGAGGTGGCAAAAACAGGAGAGGCCAAAGAGTGCACAATGACACAGTGTGGCGTTGACTGCATAAACAGCAGCATGAGGTCAGATAGTGGCACAATGACATTCTAGAGGTGGCAAAAAAAGGAGTTTAGGCCACCAGAGTGGCACAATGACTCCAGTGTGTAGGTCATGGCAGACGCCCACAGCAGCAGCATGAGGTCAGACAGTGGGCACATGACAGAGTGTGTAGGTCACGGGGCCAAGCAGCAACTAGCAGCAGCATAGGTCAGTGACAGTGGCACAATGTCAGAGTGTGTGTAGGTTCACGGCGCAGACTCACCCCAGCAGCAGCATGAGGTCAGACCAGTGGCACAATGACACAGTGTGTAGGTCACGGCAAACGAATGAGGTCAGACAGTGGCACCAATGACACAGTGTCATAGGTTTAACGGCAGCAAGCCACAAGCAGCAAGCATGAGGTCAGAACAGTGGCACAATGACAGATGTGAAGGTCACGACCGGCAGGCAGCCACAAGCAGCAGCATGAGGTACAGACAGTGCACAATGACATTTCTTGGACGGTGGCAAAAAAACAGGTAGTAGGCCACAGAGTGGGACAATGACACAGTAGTGAAGGTCCGGCGCAGCAAGGCCACAGCAGCAGCATGAGGTCAGGTCCAATGGACAATGGAATTCTGGACGCGCTGGCAAAATACAGGAATAGGCCACAGAGCGGGCACAATACAGAGTGTGTAGGTCACGGCAGCAGCCACTGAAGCAGCATGAGGTCAGACAGTGGCACAATGACACAGTGTGTAGGGTCACGGCCAGCAGCCACAGCAGCTGGCATGAGGTAGACAGCTGGCACAATGACACAGTGTGTAGGTCACGGCAGCGCCACAGCAGCAGCATGAGGTCAGACAGTGGCACAATGACATTCTGAGGGGTGGCAAAATGGATAGTCCACAGAGGGGACATTGACAGTGTGTAGGTCACTGGCAGCAGCCACCGAGCAGCACAGTATGTGGTCAGGACAGTGGCAAAATGACATTCTGGAGGTGACAAAAACAGGATAGGCACAGAGTGGCACAATGACAGAGGGTGTAAGTCAATGGCAGCAGCCACAGCAGCATATGAGGTCAGTGACAGTGGCACAATGACACAGTGAGTAGGTCACTAGGCAGCAGCCACAGCAAGCAGAATGAGGTCAGACAGTGGCACAATGCACAGTGTGTAGGTCACGGCAGCAGCCACAGCAGCAGCATGATGTCAGTCAGTGGCACAATGACATTCTGGAAGTGTAATAAAACGTAGTAGTCCAAAGAGTGGGACAATTACACAGTGTGGATGTCACGGCAGCAGCCACAGCACAGCATAGGTCAGACAGTGGCACAATGATATTCTGGGAGGGGGCAAAACAGGAATAGGCCACGAGTGGGACAATGACACAGTGTGGAGGTCACGGCAGCAGCCTCACAGCAGCATTGAGGTCAGACAGTGGCACAATGACACAGTGTGTAGGTCACGGGAGCAGCCACAGCAGCAGCATGAGGTCAGACAGTGGCACAATGACATTCTGGGGCAAAAACAGGAATAGGCCACAGAGTGGGACAATGACACAGTGTGTAGGTCACGGCAGCAGCCACAGCAGCAGCATGAGGTCAGACAGTGGCACAATACAAAGTGTGTAGGTCATGGCAGCAGCCACAGCAGCAGCAAGGAGGTCAGACAGTGGCACAATGACATTCTGGAGGTGGCAAAAACAGGAGAGGCCCCCAGAGTGGGGACAATGACACAGTGTGGAGGTCACGGCAGCAGCCACAGCAGCAGCATGAGGTCAGACAGTGGCACAATGACACAGTGTGTAGGTCACGGCAGCACCACAGCAGCAGCATGAGGGCAGAAAGTGGCACAATGACATTCCGGAGGTGGCAAAAACAGGAGTAGGCCACAGATGGGACAATGACACAGTGTGGAGGTCACGGCAGCAGCCACAGCAGCAGCATGAGGTCAGACAGTGGCACAATGACAAGCTTGAGGTGGGTGGCAATACCAAGTCCTGGTAAAGATGGTTGGGGGCAGATGGAGAAAATGTCAGCAGATGTGTGGCATCAGGCGGGTGGCGGCATCAGATTAGTGGCTGATGCAGGTAGTTTGAACCCAGACTCATTTCTTACAGTTTTGGTGAGGCGTCATGGCTGATGTAGTCTGACGCCTAAGGCATTGATGTGTGAAATCCTGGCCGATCCACGCCTGATTCATCTTGATAAAGGTCGTCATTCCAATTT
>JAODAL010028117.1:0-53835 GCA_025379985.1 Phyllomedusa bahiana
TTTTTTCTCGCATCCCCCCCCCTTTACATTGAAAAACAATGTGAGGTGGTTTGCTGTCAGTTTTGGGAGCCGTTTCTGACGTTGCTTAAGTGCGGAATTTCAGAAACGCGTCCAAAACAGCTGTGTAAACTTACCCTTCCAGCATAACTGGTTAGACTTGCAATACAGGAAAGGAACGACTTAAAGGGATTGTGTAAGAAAGCCCCCCGCCCCCGAAAAATAAGACTATATAATGGTGGAATACTAAAGATAAGCAGTAAATCTACTGAAAAACGCTCTTATATTGCATAGTAGAGCCATGTTGGATTTGTCTCCACACTGGGCTAGTGGATGGTGCTACAGTTGCTAGGTGCACTAAATGTGCCATAGGAACTGCTTCCTCCCATAGTTTTTTGATTATTTTTTATAAAATACAACATAGTAAACTTCCAGCTCTCACAAAGCTATTTACTTTTGTATGTAGCTTATAGTGACTTCAGCTGGGACCTCTTCAGAGGAGCCAAGATGACTCCAGACAGTGATAATACAGTTCTCCGTCTCCTTTCGACACTACTGAGCCATCCCTCACACCAGAAGTCTGTCAGACTGACTGAGCACCGCACACATGCTCAGTTATGTCAGTCAGTCTAACAAGGATGTAACTCCATTTCTGTCCTACTGCCTGTACTCTGTATTCCAGGACAGGTTTATAGAAGAGTAAAGAAATCAGGCGATACCTTTTTCAGGCTAACTGAGTATATTTGATGGTGAGTTTTCTAGGACAGGTTTATGTACAGGAAGGAGCCCAGCAGACATTTTCTTTTGCTATCTTGATTATCCCCTAGACCAGGCATCCTCAAACTGCAGCCCTCCAGCTGTTGGGAAACTACAACTCCCATCATTCCCACTGTTATAGATTATATAAATGCAGAATGGGAGTTGTAGTTTCCCAACAGCAGGAGGGCCGCAGTTTGAGGATGCCTGACCTAGACAAAACGTGCAGACTTTTCTAATTAAAGGTATTTACACATTTTTTTTCATCATGTCCTGAAGTTTTTCTTCTTTTCCCAGAGAACCCTTTTAAGTGGTATCTGTATTAGCACCCAGGTTTGCCACAAAGTGGCACAGCTAAGAAACCGCTGCGTGTTATTTGTGCTGGCTGTACTTTTATTTTCAAGGTGGAAATGCTCTTTGTTTAGCACAATGACGGGAAATGTCTGCATAAAAGAAACTTAACTGCACAACTTTAACCGTTAAGCCAGTGTAAATTTATTACTGATTGCGGTAACCTGCTTTACTCCAGTAATCCATATTTTAGCCTAATTTTGAGCAGGAATGCTGCGATCGTAGCTATTGAGAGTATTAATGGAACAAAATTGCTCTTTTTTTATGCAAATATATCCCCGTTTCTGTCCCCCAAGAAGCTTTTAAACTATCACCATTGGGCTCTCAAAATGTAACAATAGCTAAAAGCTGAAGTACACTATCGAGCACATTTTAGAAGGCAGCCCCGCTTCCATGGCATATTAAATTCACCAAAGGTAAGTATATTATTCACAAGACTCTATAGGGATCCTGTACTTGAAAACAGGAATTAAAAATGGAGTGCAAATAAAAAAAAAAAAAAAATAGTAGTCCTGGCTATGTCGCTCCAGCTTCTTAATAGTGGTGAATTTCCATGCGGCCGTCTTGTCAATGTGTCCGCTCTGCAGTGGTTTGTGCCTGGCCCTTGTATGTGGGCTGCCTTTAGAACTTGGGTTGCAACTTTCTTTTTTTCCCCCCCTTCTTTGTCTTGAGCCCGGAGGCCAACATTTTCTGCCACCTGAGACAATTATGCTCCCGTGTTGTGAAATTAGGTTAATTGGTAGTCAAAATGTAACGTGTTTTTTTTTTTTTTTTTCATTGCATGGTTTGCTTTGGAAAATGTTAGTGTCCAGGGGGAGTCATTTCCTAGGAAAGAAGTGTAGCAATTGTTTTTGCATTATTAGATGAGTGGCATGGCGTTGCTAATATCTCACCTACTGTTAGACAAAGCAGCGGAAAACCTTCCTATGGGAGGACGGAAGGGGGAAAGGTTGGCTCGACGGTATTATTTTACCTGTTGCTGAAAGCTTTTTAATGAGAACTTTCACATCCTGATTATCAGATAATAGGAGCCTACTATGGTGCAAAAAGTTGTGTGGAATACTTTTGGAAATGTATAAGATTGCCTGTATAATCGAGCTGCTTTGTCATGAAATGTATTGGTCTCAGCCCATCCACCCCCAGTGCTGGTTAACATGAAGTCATTATTCGCACTGCAGTAATAAGATTTTAGGGCAAATTGTTCGCAATTCATTGTCTTTATAGTGGTCGTATGAAACATTCAGTGATCAGGGAGTATAAAATGCTCTATTGGACATTTGTGGTGTTTTCTGTCAGATTCCCATTGCACTTTGATGGCCGGTACAATATAGCACGCTGCACTGTTCTGTCCAGTAAGGGTAAGCTCACACGGTATATTGCGGTGTGTACTGTATATACTCGAGTATAAGCCGACCCAAGTATAAACCGAGGCACCTACTTTTGCCCCAAAAAACGGGAAAACTTATTGACTCGAGTATAAGCCTAGGGTAGAAAATGCCGCGGCTACTGGTAAATTTTAAAAATAAAAATGGATACCAATAAAATTACATAAGCAGTTTAATGTCCCAGATATATGGCCCCATAGGCAGGTATAGGCAGCTATATGTCCCAATAGGCAGGTATATGGCCCCATAGGCATGTAATAGGCAGTTATATGTCCCCCATAAGCAGATTATAGACAGGTTTATTGCCCCATACGGAGGTAATAGACAGGTATATGGCCCCATACACAGGTATATGGCAGGCTATAGGAAGGCTGTAGGCAGGTATAGGGCAGGCTGTAGGCAGGTATAGGACAGGCTTAAGGCAGTTATAGGGCAGGCTGTAGGCAGTTTAAAAAAAATAAAAAAAAACACTTACCTCGATCCCCGCTGCTCTGTCTCCCTCGTGCTCTCCTGCATCTTCTCGGCACAGGCGGGTGATGTCATCAAGCCGCGCATGCAGTGCCAACTCCGGAGGAGTCGCATATAGGGGAAGAGATCGCTGACAGTGCCCGTAGCACCGCAGCGTCCAGACACTGTGCGCTCACTCGGCCTTCAGTTATATGCGTTCCCTGAGGAGTCGCATATAGCTGAACTGTCCCTGTTGGCGCCCGAGCGCCGACAGTGACTCGAGTATAAGCCGAGGGGAGATTTTTCAGCACATTTTTTGTGCTGAAAAACTCTGCTTATGCTCGAGTATATACGGTACTTGTCCGGTGTTTTAGGCCGTGTTCACACAGCTTATTCACGGCGGATTTGTGCGCCGTATTGAGCGCACAAATCCGCCGTGAATACGGGGCGGGACGGGGGCGGGGCCGGAGCGCGGCGGGGGCGCCGCACCCGGCCCCATAGACAAAGCATTGTTTTAGGCACGTCCGCGCCGTAAATAAAGTGCATGTCACTTTCTCCCCCCCCCGCGAAATTTCCGAGCGGCGAGGAGCGACGGAATCCACTGTTCTCTATGAGAGCAGTGGATTACCGTAATGACTCCGTCGGATTGGCGCCGTATTGAAGCGCAAATCCGGCGCGGAATACGGCGCCAATCCGTCGGCAAATAAGCCGTGTGAACGGGCCCTTAGAAGTACACGTTGGCCAGCAAGTACTTCTGGCCCGGCCTCCATTTACTTTCATTTTCCAAGAAACGACATGTCACTTCTGTATCTCACCGTGTACTATATTTCGGGGATAATGGCAGGTAATCGTAGATCTCAATGAGAGCTATGAATTACCATGGTTGTGGGGTGTAATTTGAGCGGACTGCAATGCAATTACGCACCAAATGACGCCCCACGAAGACGCCGTGTGAACAAACCCTAAGACTTGACAAACTCGTTAGATGCTATTGGGGTCTGTTGGAAAAATTTTCTCATCCATCGTAGATCCTGCAAAGAAAAAACAAGTCAACAGTGCCAACTGAACGATAGACGTGGTCTGCTTTTGGCAGTCCTTTTTGTCATACGTTAATTACCAGGGAGGTGGAGCCAGTAGACCTCTACCTGTTCCATCTCTGGCTTCAACATACAAATATTATACATAATTAATATTGTATAAATCATGTATTAAATACATACTCTGTTGAATATTTAGGATATGTTCACACGATTGATTTGGACGCTTATTTTTAAGCGCCAAAATCGGCGTCCACTGCTCATCTGAAAACCGCCTCATATTTTTCAGACGCGCTTTTAGAGGAGGATTTGATGAGGTTTTTGAAATGCGCGTTTTCAACAGCTTGTTTGATGCACTTTTCAGCTTGGTTTTTTTGTCCTGATATCCAAATTTTGTGCTGGGGCGTTTTTGGAATGTGGATTCAGCAGTGTATGCTTTCCCGGTGGGATACAAAAGCGAAAAAGATACCTCATTGGACAGGGCTAGTCGGTGCCTATTTTGCAGGAGTTGGAGTCGTCATAAAATGAACCGACTCCCAAAATATATAATAAGTTGGTCCAGTTAGTTCGATACAGTGCAAAGAGCAAGAGGAATTGGGTCCGGCCAGTGCTACTGCTCCCATATCTTCATCAAATGAGGAGTGTAATTGATGACATGGAGCAGGCAAAACGCTGCCCCAGGGGAAAACATTCTGCTCCCATGGCAAACAGATTTCAGCAAAATTTTTCACCTGTTTTCAAAGAAGTAGAAGTTTAACCATTCATCAAAACTGACTGTGGCTGAGGCAATTCCTTTATACCCTGACATTGCTAGAGGTGTTGCCCCTGTGGTCACCGCTTTGCCCCCAACCCAAGTTAGTGTAGAGAGGCCGTTCTCTAGCCTGGAAATAATGAGATCAGATGTGAGGTCATGTATGCAGGATCTGATGGAGGCAACACTATTTCTCAGAACAAATTCAGAGACTCCATAAATGTTCCTGCAGTGTTTTGCATATTTAAAATTTTTTGTGTGTCCAAAAGTCATGTCCAATAAATATATTTTACACTGACGAGCAAAATGGTAACAATGGTTTGAACTTGTGACTTTCAGGCTCCATATCTCACCATCCACTACAGCTTTGTACATGAGGCTAATGTAATTTTATAGACAATCATCTTGCCTATTTTATACATAAATGTGATTTGCAAGTATTTAGCATCAGCTTAATTCTGCAGATTCTTTCCTGTAACTGCACTGTTACGGAGTTGCTCCTAAAAATCAAAATGTTAATTTTTATTTTGTTAGTATTTGGGAAATCCACCTTTTGGTTTTCAATACTGCCTGAATCCTTCTGGGCTCTGGATCAGATTCAAGCACATCTTGACCAAAATCTGATCCCAGGTCTCTTCTACACATTCCCAATGTTGGTGCAGACTGGACTTGGATACAAATACAGCTTTTTCTTCAACTCCACCCACAAGTGTTCAAAAGATCAAAACATTGTTAACCTTTTGCTTGTCAGTGTCTGTTCTACCTAAATAGCTTGATTATTGTATCATAAGGTGATAAACAGCCTGATGTTACCATTTTACTACAGTAAAGTTATCACTTAAACATGCGCCATGTATGAGGGAGTCGGAGGTTTGGGAAATTGAGGAGTCTGGGCTTCGGCTTGCCGACTCCACAGCCCTGTCATTGGATACCATGATGTAGTGGTAATATAGTCTACCATGCTTCTGTGTCCTATATACCACCAGAAAGTAGGGCAAACATGTCCCACATAGGACTCTATTTGCACAGTTAATCTCTATGGGGCTGCCATGCGGTGTCTATCAGGGTATCCTAACAAATACCTGGAACATAGTAAATAATGTAGTGTGAACCCAGCCTTATTGTGAGAAGGAAACATGTGGTTACTTCATTCTGCCTGTGGGTCGGGTATCATGAAGGCGCTGACAAGTCCCATTAACACAGATTATTGGCCTATTCGGGATCCGTATGTTACTGATTTCTGAGGACATGCATGCCGTTCTGTTTTGGTAAATGGTACTTTTTATTCTGAGTTTTTTGTTTATTCAGAATAAATGTTTTTTTTTCCCTTGAACACTTAATTTGAGTTTTACGTTCCTCGACTCCTCAAATATTTAAACAAAAAGGAGAATTTTAATTTCCAATCTTTTTGTTGACCCCCAGTCTGCAAATATGAATTGGCGGACCAAAAACGGATCGCACTATGCATCTGGGTTGGTTAAAGCATTGTTTTAAACTAGTTATTATAGGAATATACTGATAGTGGATTTATGTACATGCCTAGTTATAAAGAATTCACAAGCAGAAATAATGACGTCGGGCTTACATGGTGCATTTAATGTCCATATTTAAAAATGTATATTTCTATGGAAAAAATTTATTTTTCAAAATAAAACCATTGGAAAGGACAGGTAGCTGTTGGCCGTGTCCCCCATGGTGCCAGTCACCCGAAAATGCCTTAACGATTCCGGAAATGGTCTGTAATGTTGGTACCTTACGTACCGTGCTTCCACTCTTTATATGTGCTGTTCTATTTACTCTCACATGTATGCCCTTGATTATTGGAAAAGAAAATCCTGAAAGAATGTTAATTAACTTTGCATTAGGCAATCATGGTGTTGTACTCTTACATTAAATTATCCACAGATGTGTGTTCCTGAAAAATGAAATCTGTGGTCGGCCTTCGCTAGATAGGTTGGAGCATTTATGGCCTTTCATCATTAAAAGTGCAATTTAAGGTCTCCTATTAGAGGAGCAGAAGATTAAGTCAGATTTGGGTGGAAAGCGGCTGCACGGCGAAACGAAAATCCCAGAATGTTTGAAATAATGAAAGTTGGTTTAAACTCTATGAAACTTTGTGCTCCCTGATTTATGAGACTCTTCTGGTGTTTACGTGGTCTGTAGTTACAGGACGAGACCCAGCCTTATCCCCTCATGAGATTGGGTCAATAGGCAAATTAAAAATCCAGGCTTGAGATTCAAAGATTGCAATGAATTAGGGTGCTCTCACACAGTGCGCTTTCGGTGCGTGTTGTTTTTTTTTTTTTTTGCCGAAATCCACTGCAAAAAACGCACCCAAATGCACTGAGTCAAAGCACCCTTATAAGGCCCCGTTCACACGGCTTATTTGCCGACGGATTGGCGCCGTATTCCGCGCCAGATTTGCGCCGTAAACAATGCATTGTCTATGGGGCCGGGAGCGGCGCCCCCGCCGCGCTCCGGCCCCGTCCCGCCCCGTATTCACGGCGGATTTGTGCGCTCAATACGGCGCACAAATCCGCCGTGAATAAGCCGTGTGAACACGGCCTAAGAGTGCTCTAGAGGCACCAAGAGGAAGTTTTGATCTCCAGGTGAGACATTACCTGTGCTTGTCGCTACCTTTTTAATATTTGTTCCTTTGCTTCTCTGGTTGTGCAGGGCTCTTGGAAACCATATCCTAGCCAACAAGAAACCTACAAAAAAACACCTGCAGTTGGTGCAATAATTAAGCACCAATGCAAAACCTGAAAAAGGGAACTAGTGGCAAACAAGTCATAAAATTACATATAATGTATCACACACAAGTGAAGAAACAAACATGATGGGAAGGCAAAAAAAAAATTTCAACACAAAAGCATCATTCTCAATATATAATTGTATACAGACCTAGCATAAACATGTGATTGCTTACATATGTAATAACATAGGGCTTCTAATATTATCAAACAATATAATTTATACTCCATATACATTATAAAGACAATTTGGGACATAGAGACAAGACAGGTAAGAAGAACAGCCTCACACCCGGCTTGTTTCACCAAAGTTTCATCATGTGTTACTCCCTTGATGAAGTTTTGTCGACATGCCCATTGGGTGCGCAGCTGCTTTCTTGTATCGACTCTCTATCCAATGTTCTTACCCTAGTTTATCTATCTATATACATATGTGTGTATATGTATGTACATTATATATATATATGTGTGTGTGTGTGTGTGTCATATATGTATATATGTGTGTATATATACATACATATATACAGTATGTATCATATATATATATATATATATATATATATATATATATATATATATATTCCATCATATTGTAAGCTCTATTATACAATACATGCTAGTGGGGGTATATTTATGGTGGAGCTGTATATGAGTATGTATTGAGAGAAGTTTTTATATGAACAATTTTGTACTATTCGTTTCATTTTATTTTGGGATTTCTACTATGTTCTGATGGTGGTTTTTATCCTCAAGTTTCTATCTTTAATCATGTCAGAATTAAGTACATGTAGTTTTATGAAATGTTTGGGGTTAGACTTTTTTTTGGGGGGGGTTCTGCATATCATGGCAATATTTTAATGTTTTTTTTCTTTTGAGTCACATATAATACTATAAATGTACTATTTTAAGAATTTTGATATAAAATCGTGCACAACAAATTATGCAATTACCGTATACCTAGGATTTTGTTATTAAAGGGGAATTCGTTTAGAGATCTATGCATGTAGCAGGGCTGTGTGTACAGAACTGTATAGGCTGTAGAGAAATGTTTCCATTCTTGTAAGTGTTCCAATAACCCGCTCGGCTGTAATACCTGTGGATGAAGATAGTTTAGGCTTTGTCCATTAGTGCCCATGGTCACACCACTGCCACTATAGGGAAAAATGTGGTAAATTCTTCATGCAACGTTTTTTTTCCCCACCCTAAAACATGCATCTCTTGGGAAAAAAAATAAATAAATAAATAAATATATATATATATATATTATATATATATATATATATATATATATAATATATTATTTTTAGCTGTATGATTATATTGTAGAAATATTTTTAGCCTTTTAAAAGAACTGTAGTCTACCCATAATACCAACCATTAAATAATAGGTGATGAATGTCTGATTGCTGAAGGGTCACCTCTCCGGCTCCTATCAGCTTTGACTTTCTCAGTCAGTCCCATGGACTTTGAATGCTAAACCTGTGCTTCATTAAGAGCTCTCCACCCTGTGGTTGAGTAGTAAGGAGAAATAGGGGCTTGAAGACCCTCTTCTAGAGATTGGAGCTTGGCCCACCAACCATTAGACTTTTATCACCTAACTTATGGATTGGTGAAAAAAGTCTATTAAGAGAAAATCCCTTTGACAATTGTATCAAGTCATGTGGAAATTTGAATCCTAATTTCTGCACTGCCATGTTTTTTTAGTTTCTCATTGGCTTTTGTGGCAGAAAGTTTCTGCTTTGATTGCTTGGTGCTAAGTAATGAATGAGGGACTGCAGCTTAAGGCGATGTCTACACAGCATGCAAAAACAATCATATTTCCATTGGTTTTAGGATTCTAAACCAATGTCCATAGACGTTAAAGGGGGTGTCTGATCTCAGAGTTTCATAGGATGCATGAATGAAATAATGCTGCTTTTCTCTGTCACTTCCAGGTAAAGCTGTCTGTAATTAGCATATGAGCTCCGTGTATTCAGACTTCTGCTAATTAGATAAATCTCATGCTGCCGGGACCAGGGAAGCTTCTGAGTTAAAGTAAACAGTAGTAATTACTGTCTTTTGTCTGAAAGATAAGATAACAAACAAGCTCTCACTGCCAGAAGACCTGTGCTGCTGCGACCTGTGTGATGACATCACTCCCTGCTATCAGATAGAACACACAGCAGGGGAGAAGTACAGAGGTTGGTCACTTGGGAAACCAGAAAGCCCTCAGAAGGTGATAAAAAAAACTTGTAGTTCCACAACAAAAAAAATGAACAAAGCAATATATTTGGAAAACATCTTAATTTAGTGTCGAAAGCTATTATTTGTAGCGAGACAACTCCTTTAAGAGAAAAAAAAACGACCTGTAGTCTACATAGGTGTTTTTTTTTTTCCTTGTCGTTTTCTGGTGCCGGCAGTTTTAGAAACTTGTAAAATCCACCAGCGTCTTTCCATCGGTTTCCTGTACATTCAATTGTGCCATCACTTTTTATAAGGAGATAAAGAAGCATTGCCAACTTTGCCTACATCCGTGTGGTAGAGGGTCCGTCACGCTAAAGGGGTTTTTAATTTTTAGAAAAACATGACTCGCTTTTATTCTTTTTTTCTGAAACAGCGCTACTTCTTTAGATAGGTTGTGTCTGGTATTACAACTAAGCTCCATTAAAGTAAATTGGTCTGAGTTGCAATACTACACACAACCACTGGACTGTGTATAGTATCTTCTTTTGGAAGAAAGCAAACTTATATGATGATGAGCACCCCATCTAGAACTTAAACAAAGAGATGGTAAGTATCTTGGTAATACATGGGCTGTGGTCAGCTGTTACAATTTTAAATTCTAGGGCTTGTACAGTTTCTGAAAAAATAAATGAAGTGTGCTGAAAATGCTGCAAAATAAAAACCGAGCAAAAAAAACTAACACACCCGCCCCTTTAATCTGACTAATGCCCATTATGGTGGTCAGATATACAGTACTTGCTAGCATCATGGGTCAGTGCTGAGAGATGATGCCAGTAGTATGGCATGAAGCATTCGAGGGCACTAATGTGTTGTTAGTTTGGATGGAAACGGAGACTGGCAGCGCCCCAGTATCAGATTGCCGGAGGACGGACGAGGAAGTTGTCTCTTATTTTTTTTAACCCCTTAGGCCCCAGGCCTGAAAAGTAGTTAATGACCAGATCATTTTTTTTTTAGTTTTTGCCTCCTTGCGTTTCAACAGTTGTAACTTTATTTTTTCTATGACGCAGTTGTATGAGGCCTCGTTTTATTCGAGACAAGTTGTACTTTATGGGGGAATAGTTTAAGTTTACTTATAAATAATTGCAATTTTCTTTTTTTCTTTTTTTTTTTTTTTTTTTTACACCATTCACGTTTCACACTTAATAACTTGTTAGATTAATTCTACAGGTTATTGCGGTCGTGTGGATACCTAATATGTGTAGGTTTTTTTGTGTGTAATATATGCACAATTATTTTTTTTATTACATTTTTTTTTTATTTATTTTTTTTACACTTATTTTTTTTAACCCCATGAAGGGAGAACTGTTTTTTTTTTTTTGTTTTTTTTTACACTTTCATATATGCTAATACATTCTAATCTGTGTCTAGTCTGTCCTGGTCACTGGCTTGTTACACAAACAGTCCTGGGGCCACTCTAGATCCCCAGAGCTGACTGTGCAGCCGTTCCCCGAGCTCTGTCGGGTCACTAAGTGTTCCGTTCACCCGACAGAGCAGGGGAACCCTTCGATTGTTCTGCGATAACGCACCACCGCAGTCAAAGGGTTAAAGCACGGGGTTGCGGAGGTTTCCTCCACTCCCCGGTGCTCGCAGGAGATGCTCTGTGATCGGGGCTGTGTAGTACAGCCCCGATCCCAGTGCAGCTGCGGCGCCGGGTGCCGCAAACCCCGAAGTCTACAGCTACGCCAAAAGACGTTGCTGTAGACCAACGACCCGCACCAGCCGACGTCAAGACGGTGCGTGGCCGTTAATGGGTTACATTTTTCTTTTAACACTTGTGTGTCTTTATTTTTTCACTATGGCCTAGTTCACGTCTGCGTTTTGGTTTTCCGAAAAATGGAAAAGAACGGTCACTTGTTGCTTTAATTGGGGTTTTGAGGCTTTGTTTCCTTCAGTTTGGATCTGTTCCATCGGATTTCATTTTGTTTTATGTAAAAATAGCTTAAATGCTGCTCTGTTGTCTCGGTGTGAACCCCACCACCACCACCCCAAAAAAAAAATCTTAGAAATTTGATTATAAAGGACCTTTCCGTTTTTGTTTTTTCCTACATTGACGTTCGGATCAAAACGAATAGGTCTGCATCAGTTTTTACATCCATTTAATGGATCTGTTAATTTTTCTGGGCATGCACAGACAAATTTAAGACATTAAAAAAAAAAAAAAAAATTTTTTTAATGGAAACAAACTGAAGAGATGGAAATAAAAGTATTGTTTTACTAATAATGAAGCTGGTCCTTCTGTTTTCATCAGTTCATGTCCGTTTTCGGCCGTAGATCCATTGCGTGGGTTTTGAACGGAAAGCCAAACTCTGATGTGAACCAGGCCCAACTGGGCAACCCTTGATGTATATATTTCCAATTTAACAAAATTGTCCTAGTTTTTTTTTTTTTAAAGTCATCAAAATGTAAGTCAGAAAGCCTTGTCCACGGGTTTGTGCCGCACCGTAATGAAAACTTTCACTTGGGTAATCCATTTACTTTTGTTTAAAAAGCACAAATACTGAAATGCGAGTGTTTAAGAGGGGAAAAAAAAAGTTAACCTTATCATGGCATCTTATAGACCATGGGAGACGCCAGCTCTGTACATGGTCTCCTCATTTACATTTTTGGAAGGGTCATTGGTAAGCACATAAAACTTCTCGAACAATAACCCCTAAACAGACATACGCCATAAAGAACATGTTTCATATCTCTTTTAATCTTCTACTAAATTTACTTGTGCTGAAAACGGTTATAAATTTTGGCTTCAAAGTCTAACAGCATGCTAGCGGAGGTGATGTGCAGCTTTTAATTTAGTGTTTGCTTTTTGTTATGTGCTTATCTCCTTGGATGATTTGCTGGGCATCTGATACTGACTCACTGAAACTGTTCACAGATTTGACCGCTATATTGTGTCTATTAAACGCATACAATCTCTGGTTACATGTTGTGGTAAGGAGTACATACTTTTCCCCCTTTAGATCTCCCCCGTATGTTTCATATAAACATCCAAAAACTGCTCAGGTCGTAAACTGCTGTTTTCCAAAAGGGGCTGCTGATGTTCAGGGTTTCTCCACACGCCATGCGTTAACCTTTAACTTGTGCCAAGAAACTGAGGAATGTTACAGCCTTTAGTATGATCAGAGAAAGGAAACTCAAGCCTACAGATGAACCTTTGTGGACCTAACTGATAAGATTGTGTAATATAAGTAAAACAATACAACAATAAATATCAATAGGTAAGTTCATAGATGGAAAACTTTCTAGAATGTATTAGAGAATTTATCCAAAAGGAAATATGATACTCAAATTATCAGCAATCATTTACTTTTATTTACATTTTTATTATACAAAATCAAAATACATATACGGTATATATTTAATCCAACTGTCGCCACTAAATCAAGATTACCTGCCTATGGGAGACCTATACCTGCCTATGGGGAAATGTACCTTCCTATTACCTGCCTATGGGGGACATGTACCTGCCTATGGGGGACATATACCTGCCTATAACCTTCCTATGGAGGACATATACCCACCTATGGGGGACATATACCCGCCTATGAGGGACATATACCTGCCTATGAGGGACATATACCTGCCTATGGGGGACATATTTTTTAAATTTACCATTCGCCGCTGCATTTTCCACCCTTCTACTAGAGTCAAAAAGTGACTCTGCTTATAGTCGGGTCGGCTTATACTCGAGCATATACGGTATATATTTAATTCAACTGTCACAACTAAAACAAGAATTTAAAAACAGATAAAAAAAAAACCTCCTCCACAAATATCCAAAAAGGGTCTCTCTCTCTCTCTCCTCTCTGTCTCTCTGTCTGTCTCTGTGTCTGTGTCTGTGTCTGTGTGTCTGTGTCTGTGTCTCTGTGTCTCTGTGTCTCTGTGTCTCTGTGTCTCTGTGTCTCTGTGTCTCTGTGTCTCTGTGTCTCTGTGTCTCTGTGTCTCTGTGTCTCTGTGTCTCTGTGTCTCTGTGTCTCTGTGTCTCTGTGTCTCTGTCTCTCTGTGTCTCTGTGTCTCTGTGTCTCTGTGTCTCTGTCTCTCTGTCTCTCTGTCTCTCTGTCTCTCTGTCTCTCTGTCTCTCTGTCTCTCTGTCTCTCTGTCTCTCTGTCTCTCTGTCTCTCTGTCTCTCTGTCTCTCTGTCTCTCTGTCTCTCTGTCTCTCTGTCTCTCTGTCTCTCTGTCTCTCTGTCTCTCTGTCTCTGTCTCTCTGTCTCTCTGTCTCTCTGTCTCTCTGTCTCTCTGTCTCTCTGTCTCTCTGTCTCTCTGTCTCTCTGTCTCTCTGTCTCTCTGTCTCTCTGTCTCTCTGTCTCTCTGTCTCTCTGTCTCTCTGTCTCTCTGTCTCTCTGTCTCTCTGTCTCTCTGTCTCTCTGTCTCTCTGTCTCTCTGTCTCTCTGTCTCTCTGTCTCTCTGTCTCTCTGTCTCTCTGTCTCTCTCTGTCTCTCTCTGTCTCTCTCTGTCTCTCTCTGTCTCTCTCTGTCTCTCTGTCTCTCTGTCTCTCTGTCTCTCTGTCTCTCTGTCTCTCTGTCTCTCTGTCTCTCTGTCTCTCTGTCTCTCTGTCTCTCTGTCTCTCTGTCTCTCTGTCTCTCTGTCTCTCTGTCTCTCTGTCTCTCTGTCTCTCTGTCTCTCTGTCTCTCTCTGTCTCTCTCTCTGTCTCTCTCTGTCTCTCTCTGTCTCTCTCTGTCTCTCTGTCTCTCTGTCTCTCTGTCTCTCTGTCTCTCTGTCTCTCTGTCTCTCTGTCTCTCTGTCTCTCTCTCTCTCTCTCTGTCTCTCTCTCTCTGTCTCTCTCGATATTCCCGAGCTATGTAACTCCATTACCAAAATGCAGGATATGTCACCAGAAAGAGGTAATAACGTATTTGAGAGTTGCATGAACATACCGTATTACAGCTATGTTCATATGGCGTATTTTTGGAATGGTGGTAGAAATCAGAGGTAATGCCTCCTATTTCTGCCAGGAATTTTGACTTTCAGATTCCACTGCAATCTACGAAAGGTGCGCTCAACCACTTTAGCTACTAAGAATAATTTCGATATTTGTATCATGATGACGGCTTCCATCTTGGCCGGCAGGTTTTTTCCCCCCCTTTTTCTGTAAGTCTAAATTTGTACCCTTTTATGTTAACAGCTCCTATTTGGATGTATGTACAATATCTATATGGTAATGTTGGGTACACTGATCTGGAAGTCTTACGTTTTGCAAACATACATTTGGTAGGTTATCAGGAAGAGTATGTCTTCAGGATCAGACTACACAAGGACTATGTGTAGTCTGTCACCATGGAGACTTCTAGATCTACACACAAAATTGTAGGACACTTCTGATCGAGGGAACTTATTTTTTTGAGGACTTTTACAGGGGTTTTCTCACTACAAAGATTAGTTTTCAACAAACAGGGACAGGTAATTGGAGACTTTTTCCAAATACATTAGTGTTTTGATTTTACCTTGGTCATGAGAGAAGAGATTTTATCTGCTTTGAGTGCATACAGGTTTCTCTAGTTACATCCATATCTTTGCCCCCTGATTAGACAGAGAGCAGGGAATGACGTCATCATGGGTGGATCTCATTCTCAAAGCAGACTCCTTATTCCTAAGGGTATATTCGCACGGTTTATTTAGCCGCGTATTTTGGCGCGCATTCCACTCTATATGCGGTGAAATGTGTGCATCAATTACGGTAATTCATAGCTCTCATAGAGAGCTATGGATTACGCATAGTCTCCCCGCGCGTACAGTACGATCGTAGTGTATGAGCGGGGGAGAGTCAACATGTCAGTTGTTAGCGGTGATTACGCGCCACTGACAATGCATGTCTATGGGGCCGGCCGGGTCCAAAACACACGGTGTTTTGCGGCGCGTACTATACACGCTGCAAAAAGCTTTGTGAACATACCATAACAAGATTAGCTCTTTACAGATAAGCAATTGTTTTCACTCCTCAGAACACTTGTAGCTTTGTTTACTGAAGATTACATCTTCTGCACTGCTGTTTGTATGTCTCAACTAGTTACAGAGAAGCTAAATCTGATCACTGCTATAGAAACACCCACAGTCTATCAAAGGCATTGTGAGTGTAGAGCTGCTTGTGACTTCGTGAAGCAGCATGGTGAGAAAACCTCTTTAAGGCTATGGACACCTTCAAAACCATTTTTTATTATTCCAGATCATAAAATGAAAAATTAGTCTCCTGCTTTTGGTGGGCCAAGGTATTGTCAGAGTCTTGATCCACCAATGCATCTTCTGGTGGGCCAATCTGATCATATGCACATCTGTTTTATAGATGTAGGAATGTGCTTGTGGTGACTGACTGCTTAGCAGACCGCCTTTGCCAGCTATGTTTTCAAGGCATTATGTAGTTTACAGTAGGATCATGGCTTAAAGGGGTTTTGCCACGATCTAGTGTTGAGGTTGGATCCTCCAAAATGGGTATTTAATCACTTTTCTAAATATATGTGGTTAGACCACACATGGAATATTGTGTACAGTTTTGGGCACCAGTGCACAGGAAAGACATTGTAGAGCTTGAACAGTTACAAAGACGGGCAACAAAAATAATAAAAGGACTGGGTGGACTACAATACCCAGAAAGATTATCAAGATTAGGGTTATTTAGTTTAGAGAAAAGACTGCTTCGGGGGGACATAATAAATGTTTAAATACATCAAAGGTCAATATAGAGATCTCTCCCAAGATTTATTTATACCCAGGACTGTATGTAGAACAAGGGGGCATCCTCTACGTCTTGAGGAACGAAAGTTTCTACATAAACATAGAAAGGGATTCTTTGCTGTAAGAGCAGCGAGACTGTGGAACTCTCTGCCAGAGGAACTTGTCATGGTGAATTCAATAACAGAGTTCAAAAAGGGTTTGGATGCATTTCTGGAGCGTAATAATATAACAAGTTATAGTGTCTAGGACTCTGGAGAGGGGTCATTGATCCAGGGATTTTTCCGATTGCCAGATTGGAGTCAGGAAGGAATTTTTCCCTAAAATGAGGACAATTGGCTTCTACCTCATTGTTTTTTTTTTTGCCTTCCTCTGGATCAACACCTTAGCACAACAGGCTGAACTGGATGAACGTCTCGTCTTTTTTCGGCCTTGCAAACTATGAAACTATGTCATTAAAAAGAGTGAAGCCTGTGAGAGCTACAGCCTTCCTTACATGCCCTTAATTTCCTGACTGTTTACATTAGATACAACCAGGAGCTGATCTGGCCAAGCTTGCATTGTTTGCACTTCTTATCTGATGGCAGGGAACATGAATGAGCTTTGAAGGGACTGGGGAAAAAGATCCTGTGTCTTTTGTATAGAGAATCCACTGATTGTAATGTAAACATGCAGACGCTCCCTGCTCAACCTTCCTCCCCCCTGCAGCAGTTCGTGAACAAATGAAAGAATGCTGCCTGCTAGCAGCTTATCTTCTCTCCTGAGCAGATAAGAGGGAGAAAACCAAACCCGTATAGCTTGTGCAAAATACAGTTATATGTGGATTAGCCAAATAACATGTTTGCTCAAGTACAGAGACGGAGTATCAGGAACCTGCATGGGAGGTGGAGTGATGACATTACAGAGCAGGTACTTGTTTTTTTAAACACAGAAACACAACGCCCCTTTTTCAAGCCTCAAGAGGCGAGTATCAGCCTGTTAGGTGAGGAACTCGCTTCTTGGCAACACCCCTTTAAAGCCGTATTCCTATTATGTTATACCTAAGTTGCAGCCGGCTCCTTGCTGACCATAGGGAATTAAGAGCTGGCTGCTCGTGCAATGGCGTACTTCATTCTCTTCTATGGGAGTTCTGAATACAGTTGCGTACACTCAGTTGTGTTGGAACTCACATAGATAAAAACAGAGAGAGTCCCACATGCAAGGCCAGTTCTCCATTTCCTCGGCCAGCCAGGAATATAATGTGATGACAACACACTGTTAATGTATTTTATAAAGTATCATCCTTTTGTTACTCCATAATGGCTTCTTACCTGGATGCCAAATGATCAGAATATTGCTTTGAACCCATATTCAAGACGCAACCATCTTGGTTTTTGTAATCTCTTAGGATTCCTTCTGTAGATGTTTATGAGAAATACATTATTGTAATAAAGTTTAGGGTTATGTGTAAAGATGTTACCTGCTGAGAGCATGAATTCATTCTCAACCGAACGTAGTGCCAACAAGCCAAGAGCCCCTGGGGTGTCACGTAGTAATTCAGCACCATTACCAAACCCATTTTTATGCATCTGGTTCTAGTAGGTGCAGTTGTCATCTGTGATAGACATGTTTATGTAGAACTGTGTGAGGGATGCATTAGCATCACACGAATATTGCTTACTATGTTTAATATACAGCGTCTATAGATGGACCATGCATGCCGACATCACATTCATCAAACAAGACCTGTTATCAGTGCACCACTCTGCTCCCATATCCTAAATGCAAATTACCGCCTTTAATGGGCGTTTGAGGCCCTTGTTGTATACAGATAAATGTAATCCCCTCACCCATAAGAGAATGGTCGAAATCATAAACCGCTTATCCTTTAGTATTTTGTTGCCTGGTATAATAGCACATTATTTAACCACCCTTGTAAAAGGCAGGTATTTGATTTAAGAGCCACACCTCTTATCACTGTCCTGCCAGCGGAGGCGTGATGGGGGGTGTGGGCACCATTACTCTTCTTGACAAGCAGTTTAAAAGCAGGAAGGAGATGGGTCCGTCCTCAACAAGTGCTTCATAGACTTGTCAGTTGTGGTGCCACAACCTGTGCAATGTTTGTAGGGTACTCACCAGAACATTGCTTAGAAATCCTGAAGGGAATGATTACACCTTGACGTTCTGGTTTTTACTAATGTGACCTCGGACCCTTAGTATTTCTGGATATTTTTGCTTGTTGCATCATCTTTTTTTAAATTTTATTTTAAGACATTCAGGAATTCATATTCGCGTTGCCTGGTTTTGAAATACCCTTTGCAGTTATTTGGTTATAGAATTGTGGGTCATTTGGTAGAGTGGGGGGGGGGGGGGGATTAGGCCTGAGAAAAACCATCTGGAGACCCCATCCAGACCTACCTTAAAAAAGGGCCCAGTTGACACGTAGCTGGGAAGCTATGCCCACAGGTTGTCTGCTATGGTGCTGCATGACCCATCAAGTGGCTGTGAATCTTGAGATCACCACTCCAGTGAGATAGACGATAATGAAAAGATAGGGAGAAAAAAGCAGAACTGCAAGAGCAACTCCCAAACTAAACCTCTTCCCCTCACTGTTTGAAGATATTGCCCCCACTGTCCAAAGATCTGTGAATTGAAAATTATACCCCTCAGCCATCTACCGTAAGAACACATATGTTATTTTGATGGGCATCATTCTTGGAGATACCGGCGATGATGATGGAAGGGGGAAATGTTCAGAACACCCGTTGGTTGGGGAATAGCGTCAGAACCTTAACGCTCTTAACACCCACCATGTCTTTGTGTCACTAATTTGAGGTGGTTCTTTTGGGTGTCTCCTATATGAGGGAGAAGCTGAGCTTGGGGATGCATATTTATGGCAACATTTATCATTCTGAGATTTGTAAAACATTTAAATTCCTGCCAGGACTTATTGAGAGCGCCTTCGATTCTTGCTTCCTTCTTATCAGATTTTTAAAAGTTCAGCATCGTTTCCCTCTCAACTCTGTTTATCATAGGAAACCTGACAAAATCACTTTAAATGTTAGTTACATGTATTTTACACATCAAAAAATGCAACGTATTGCTCACATTTTACGTTTCCCTCCACAAAAAAACCCCTTCAAAGAATGAACCTAAAGTGCATTTCTATAAAATTTGTGTCCGGCAGAGAAACGGTATACATTCGCCAAATAGGGATAACATAGTCCAACGAGTATCATGTATGCCCTATGTCTATTGGCTCGCCATGGTATCCATCAGGAAAAGTTTTTGCAATATCCCGTTGGATACCAGGGACGGGAGCCAAAAGCAAGATGTAAATGGGACCTAAGGTGAATACACTGTCTGCATGCTGGGGCTCCCAGTGATCAATCTTTCAGGAAACCTCATAGGAATTGTTCAGTTCCCCTACAGCGCCACCACTGGGGAAATAATGCATTACACAGTGTAGATACTGTGTTGTCTGTGTAATGCAGGACAGGTCCCCCAGAGTCAGAGGCACACGTTGTAACCGCTTTCCACTCTGGCTAAGGGTATGTTCACACGGTGAAATTTTGGCGCGCATTTTGAGTTGTATTTGCGCTCTAATACGAGCGAGATGCACGCCGAAATTACGGTTATCAACAGTTCTCATAGAGAACTATGGCTGACGCCTCCTCTCTCCGGGTGTACAATACAATAGTATTGTACGCGAGGGGAGATAAGTGACATGACGCTTATACG
The DNA here is from genome assembly GCA_025379985.1 of Phyllomedusa bahiana. Classification (NCBI taxonomy): domain Eukaryota; kingdom Metazoa; phylum Chordata; class Amphibia; order Anura; family Hylidae; genus Phyllomedusa; species Phyllomedusa bahiana. The sequence continues at coordinate 20,083 of JAODAL010028117.1, forward strand.
CCGTGTGTAATGGCAGGATATGGGGCGGGTGGGCTGCCGCCCCCCCCCCCCCCCCCTTTCGCGTCTCGGGAGTACGCGCCAATCAGCATGACTCCCAAACACCTGGCATAATTGTGGGGCGTACTGTACACCCCGCAATTACGCCGTGTGAACATAGTCTAAGCGATGCTGTCCTGCGAGTACCAGGGTGCGGAGAAAACCTACGCAACCCGGTGCTTTAACCCTTTGATTGCGGCGGTGCGTTACCACAGCACGATTAAAGGGTTTCCCTGCTCTGTCGGGTGATCGGAACACCCGGTCACCCGACAGAGCTCGGGGAACGGCTGCACAGTCAGCCCTGGGGTACTAGAGTAGCCCCAGAGCTGTCTGTGTACTAAGCCAGTGAGTAGGACACACTGTGTGGCGTCCTGATCACTGCCTGTGTCACACTGACACAGATTATAATTTATTAGCATATATTAATATTCTAATACATTAAGTTTAAAAAAACCAAAAAAAAACAAAAAAAAACAGTTCTACCTTTATGGGATTTAAAAAAAAAAAAAAAAAAGTAAAAAACACAAGTGTTAAAAAAAAAAAAAAGAAAGAATAAAAATAAAAATAAATATTTAATAAAAAATAATTGTGCATAAATTACACACACAAAAACCTACACATATTTAGATATCCACATGACCGTAATAACCTGTAGAATTAATCTAACAAGTTAAGTGTCAAATGTGAACGGTGTAAAAAAACAAAAAATTTTTTTTTTTTTAAATGAAAACAAATTTCTGCAATTATTTATAAGTGAATTTAAACTATTCCCCCATAAAGTTCAACTTGTCTTGAATAAAACGAGGCCTCATCCAACTGCGTCACTGAAAAAATAAAAAAGTTACAACTGTTGAAACGCAAGGAGGCAAAAACTAAAAAAAATGTTCTGGTCATTAACTACTCTTCAGGCCTGGGAGTTAAGGGGTTAAATTCATAATTCCCTAATATGGGTTTTCGAAACTGAACAAACCCCTTTTTGTAAATGATTTTGAATGTACAGTAGCTAAGACAAAAAAAAAAAAATTGCAATTTCTTGGCGTACATTATGTACAACAGAAAAAATCCAGCCACCTCAGGAGCAGTAAATCACTATTGTCCATATCTTTGTTAAACAAGACCTTAGAACTTTTTTCTTTTCTTCCCCATTTTTAATTTTGTAATATTTGGCAGTATCAATATTAATTGAATCTTGAAATGTGTAATCAAGGTCAAAACAAGGGCAGATTGTCTTAAAAATGGAGTGTAAAGAAGCCTGGTGCTTTAATAGATTTCAGACTCGAGTCTTTCAAACAAAATGAAATAGAGCGATTAATCCCGCAGTTGTACGAAGAATTAAAAAAAAGAAAAAAAAGAAACAAAGAAAAGAATAATTTCAGTAACAAAAGCCCGGGTCCCATAGGGAATTAAATTGTGTGGAAGTAATCTGCAGAACCTTATGAGTTAAGGACATAACATTACTTTTTTTTCTTTTTCTTTTTTTTTTGGTTGTGGTGTTTGTTTTTGTGCATTTTTTTGTCATTTTTAAAGTCCTTTTATTTCTTGGATCGGTTTTGATAATTGTTTGCTGAATAGATGTCAAACAGGGAAGCATTTATACAGACCAGAGCGGTCTCCTAGCGGAGAATGGGTTAATCCCTCTTGGTAGTCTGGTAACATAGTAACAAGGGAAGTTCTCATTAAACAAGACTTGCAATGTGGAAGGGGGGGAAAAAATGTCCTTTTCTGGTGCAGGAGATGGGATCTCCGTAGATATGCAGAGCGCTAACGCGGAGATCACAATATGTGGAACTCAGAGGGAGAATTTAGTGATAAAATGGAACATGGTGCGTTTTCATGGCTTGTTGAAAGACTTTCACGCCGTTAAAATAAGCATTTTGATGGCGTCGAATTAAGAGTTTTTGTCAGTCTCTTCTCATCATGGATGATTAGACTAAAACGTCTGCTTGTCTTGACTTGAGATCACCACAGCTTCAGATAACATGCTTTGTGATTGAAGGTCGAAATATTTTGAATTCTAATAGGCTGCCAGATGAATTGCTTGAAATAGACTGTAAAATTTCAAGGCTTCCTTTTCCATCTGCTGTGAAAAGAACCATTGGGAATGGTTGAGCTTGATGATCATAGAATTACTAGATGGTGATTCTAAAACCCTCAAAGGGACGTTGCTATGGAGATGGAGTTCCAAACTGTGAAATGACTCACCTTTGAAAGGCTTCGGGGTCTGAGATGCTGAACACATCATTGTTCAGGTGGTCATTGGTTAGGAAATTGCTAGTGCCTATGTAATCAGCTCTCCTGTGGTAGTTAACGATCTAAAAAGGTTTGTTCTGAATGATGTGGGACAACAGCAACGTGTAGAAGATGATTCCTCTCCATCAGAGTTTGCTTAGTCTGCTACTTTAAAAAAAAAAAAAAAAAAAAATCTACGTGCAAGGTAAGTTATACCATGTCATGGGGAAAAGAGCGATTTGCTCTCCGAAGGCTAGCTTTTGAAGGTGAAATTTTTAGTCCATGATCAATGCAACGTGTGAATGCACATTGTTTGTGTTTGCCCCCTAATGGCTATTACGAGTCATGGGACAATGTTGCATTCAGCAGTTTTTCCATACTTTTGGAATAATAATAATAATAAAGGCCACTATTTACTTCATTGATGAGTCTGGATGGATGGACTTTATTAAAGGTTCGTCCGGAGGAAGCCATTATATAGAAGTCCCCTGAGAAACCCCTGTGTATCTATGGGGGAGAAACGCGTCAGGATCTAATGGCGTATGGGCATTAAAAAGATGAGTCATTGAGTAGTATCCAGGGCTGTGGAGTCGGAGTCGTGGAGTTGGAGTCGGTGGCTATTTTGCAGGAGTCGGAGTCGTCCTAAAATGGACCGACTCCCAAAATATATAATAAGTTGGTCCAGTTAGTTCGATGCAGTGCAAAGAACAAGAGGAATTGGGTCCGGCCAGTGCTCCTGCTCCCATATCTTCAGCCTCATCACATGAGGAGTGTAATTGATGACATGGAGCAGGCAAAGCGCTGCCCGAGGGGAGAAGATTCCGCTCCCATGGCAAACAAATCTCAGCAAAATTTTTCACCTGTTTTCAAAGAAGTGGAAGAGTTCAACCATTCATCAAAACTGACTGTGGCTGAGGCAATTCCTTTATACCCTGACACTGTTAGAGATGTTGCTCCTGTGGTCACCGCTTTGCTCCCAACCCAAGTTAGTGTAGAGAGGCCGTTCTCTAGCCTGGAAATAATGAGATCAGATGTGAGGTCATGTATGCAGGATCTGATGGAGGCGATGTTATTATTTATCAGAACAAATTCAGACTCCATGAATGTTCCTACAGTGTTTTGCATATTTACAGTTTTTTTTTTGTTCTAAAGTCATATCCAATAAATATATTTTACACTGACAAGCAAAATGGTAACAATGTTTTGAACTTGTGACTTTCATGCTCCATATATCTCCATCCACTACAGCTTTGTACATGAGGCTACTTTAATTAATCATATACAGTCATCTTACCTATCTTATAAATACATTTAACTTGCAAGTATTTAGCATCTGCTTAGTTCTGCAGATTCTTTCCTGTAATTGCATTGTTACTGTTCTGCTCCTAAAAATTAAAATGTTAATTTTTATTATTTTGTTAGTATTTGGGAAATCCACCTTTGCTTTTCAGCACTGCCTGAATCCTTCTGGGCTCAGGATCAGATTCAAGCATGTATATACTAAAATCTGATCTCAGAACTCTTCTACACATTCCCAATGTTGGTGCAGACTGGACTTGGATACAAATACAGCTTTTTCTTCAACTCTACCCACAAGTGTTCAAAAGATCAAAACATTGTTACCCTTTGCTTGTCAGTGTCTGTTCTACCTAAATGCTTGATTATTGTATCATAAGGTGATAAACAGCCTGATGTTACCATTTTACTACAGTAAAGTTATCACTTAAACAAGCGCCATGTATGAGGGAGTCAGGAGTCGGAGGTTTGGGAAATTGAGGAGTCGGGGCTTTCAGCCCTGGTTAGCGCTGTAACGGCTATTACAAGTCATGGGGCAATGTTGCATTAAGCAGTTTTTCCATAATTTTGGAAAATTCATCAAAAAGATGCAGCATTACTGTAATAAATAATATAGGCCGCCATTTACTCCATTGATGAGTCTGGATGGATGGACTTTATTGAAGGTTCGTCCGGCGGAAGCCATTATATAGAAGTCCCCTAAGGAACCCCTGTGTATCTATGGGGGAGAAACGCATCGGGATCTAAGGGCGTATGGACATTAAAAAGATGAGTAATTGAGTAGTATCTTTTGAGTACTCCTTGATATATCTGTATTTATATATATTTACAAAGTCTATGGGTTATCAGTGGTTTCTACAGCTAGAGGTAGCGTGACAATAGGGTGAGCCACCGATAGATGGGACCGTCCCATTTGGGGCGATTACTCCGTTTTTTGAATAGGTTATTAGTACAGGGTTAAGAGAGAGGATTTAATGTGACACTTTTGAGAGAGGAGGTGCTTCATCTGTTTGTGGTTATAAAGCCCCCTCTCATGCTAACCTAGACTTATTGATAAGGAATACAGGCAGTCCACGGGTTACAAATGGGATAGGGACTGTAGGTTTGTTCTTAAGTTGAAATTGTATGCAAGTCGGAACAGGTATAGTTATTAAATGTAATTCCAGCAAAACATTTTTATTTATTTATTTTTTTGGATAGTGCAGGGAAGGGTTTTTACATTTGTTTTGCTCTCTGTGCTCTTTTTTTTAGATGATTTCACCTAACGTTCTGTATCTCATGTGCAGCTGTGGCATGCTGGCACTTGGTTATCATGGGGCGTGACTCAGTGTTGAATGTCAGCCACTCCCCATAAGTCTCCGTTTGTAACTAGGGGACGTATGTAAGTCGGAAGGATGTAAGTCGGGGACTGCCTGTACTTATGAAGATTCATTGCATCTATTGGGGAAGTGAGAATTTGGTCTTATATGGATAATTAAAGTTTTTAAGGATAGTTATTAAAAGTTATATTTTAAAGTAGGGTCCTGTTTGAGTTAGTCTGCGATTATATCATTACTGTAATATCCTAATATCCAATGACCCAGCAACCACAGTTGTATTATCCTGCATGTTTCTTTAAAACCGCATGGCCCATGACTGCATCGTAAAACACCGTAATTGGTGCACTTCTGCTACATGTGAAAACTGTCCAAAACAGGGTCTTCCTGGAGAGGAGGGAGGGGATGTCTGGGACATCTCAGTGACAACTGCTCCCCGCATTTGTATTTACAGAAGTTAAGAAGCATCAGCTGGAATCTGGAAAATGTGCTTGATTGATCATGTTCTACAAAATCTCTCATTTGTATTGTCTTGTCAGAGATTTCCTGCCGCACGTTTTCTCTCTGACATTTGTGTCGGTTCAGGGAATTGACAAGAGTCCAAGGCACTGCTGTACTTTTATCATTCGCTGTGGCAGGTTGCAAAGAGAAATTTTGTGCAAAGTTGACAATGCTGTCTGAGTACTGCTACATCTCACGACATCAACCCATTATAAGCAGCATCTCCCACCCACCAAAAATATGGTTCAGGATTGCTCTGGATTACAAAAACATGGCACCAGACATGTTCATAGATGAGCATAGGAGACTGAACTGCAGTACCAGAAACAAACTCATGTACAAGTGTGGTGCTGTTTGCAGAAGAAGTAAGCTATGCTATTCTAGTCATGGACCAGCCCTGGCTTTCAAGGTTTTTTTTTTCATCTGGCAAAATCCTTTCTTAGACGGGCTCGAGTTCTGTTAAGAAGCAGCCTCAAAGAATGGAGAGATGGCCGCACCTGTGCCGCTGTCCACTATTCATGTCAATGGCAGTTCCAAATATAGTCATTCGGACTTTCTTGGCTATATTCAGAACTTCCATAGAAATGAACTGAGAGAATGAGCTGGCCTCAGAAGGGATTTTGCCACATGGCAGAACCCATTTAAAGATCACTCAATTTTGGATCCTTATTACTGCCCCTTTAGAGTGCTCAGAGCCCATACTGTGTGCCCCTGATTTCATAAGGTGTTATACAAAGATTTTGGTTAATGAAATTGTAAGGAATCCTTAGAAAAAAAAGAATGGTGGCTGGCTCTAACATATGCAGTGTTACATCGAGGCCCTGCAGGTATATAATATAGAGCCATTGGGGCTTTTTCTTAGCCGGAGTTCAGCGGTGCCTTCAACAGCTGATTGATACGGGTTTGGGGAGTTAGGCCCCCACCAACCAGATATTGCTTACCTTAGGATGACACCATCAACTTTAAGGAACTGCATACCCCTTTATGGTTTAATCTTAGACAGTGGAGCACGTTCATAAAAATGGTTCTTTCATGAATATATGAAATACATGTAATTCGTTTTATGGTTAGGTAAAATATCCTTGTGTCCATGACTAATAGAACAGTGAATGTGTTATTAGCTAATACTTAAGTGGAAAACCCAGTTGGGACTTGAGCCTCTAGAACACAGTCAAAACTCCAAAGTACTTGGCCCTTTCCCACTTAAAGGGGTTGTCTCATCTCCGTTTCATAGGATGCATGAATGAAATAATGCTGCTTTGCTCTATCACTTCCTGGTCAAGCTGTCTGTAATTATCATATGAGCTCCTTGTATTCAGAATTCTCTGTTTTAGTCTAGATTAGCTAAATTACCTTCTCTGAGGTCCAGAGAAGCTTCTGAGCTAATGTAAACAGTAGAGTAATTAATGTATTTTGTCTGAAAGATCAGATAACACACAAGCTCTCACTGCCTGCAACCTGCCTGTGGGATGAGGTCTCTCCCTGCTATCAGAAATAAAAAACAGCAGGGGAGAGTCACTTGGGAAACTAGAGAGCCCTTAGAAGGTGATAAAATCAATTGAAGCACCTTAACAAATAAAGATGAACAAAGCAATATATTTGGAAAACGTCTTCATTTAGTGTTCCCTAAATTTTGAAAGCTATTCTTTGTATTGAGACAACCCCTTTAACAACAACCAGTGAAGATAATTGATCATCTTTAGGCCTATAGACACCAAATCTAGCTCTGTGTCTTTCTGTCACCAGAGCCATGGAGCTTGCAGTTGAAAGGGAATTCCAGCACTTGGCAAATAAAATCCTTAACTTTATTAAAAGTGGTTAAAACACATGGCTGCCGTCTGATGCGTTTCGAGAGGGTATTGCTGACTCGTAGAGCTTGCTGCCCTGTGTCGCACCAAGCACTCTTTATTGACAGACAGCAGGATTTCGGGGTGGTGGTGGGGAGGGGGGAGAGAGGGGTGTTTGTCCTATTGAGGTCTTGTGCCTGCTACAGGGTGGTATCTCCGCTTCATATGGAGTGGCATGCTAGCTGCTTGGGTCCTGGTCTGTCTCCAGGCTCCCAAGAAGCCCTGTGCAGTGCCACCGCTGGAGGTCCAGCCCAGTGATATCCAGCTATAGGTAAAGGAGTGCTGTATGGGAAACTCCACATGGGAAGTGTTTGAGAGACTGGTCTAAATGTACTGGGGTTGGGATGACCTTGGAGAGTCACTTTTTTTCAATAACTGAACATTTAAAATTTGTGGCAGGGGGCCTGTGGGCACCCGGGACTATGGGGTCTAGTTGGCATGGGCCATCCTGTATGCCACGGATCGAGGATGTTAATGTCTTCCATGCCAGAATACATTTTTTCAACAATTCTTTAAAGGGGTTGTCTCGCTACAATGATTGGGTTTTAATTAAAAGATCTTTAAAAAACAAGCAGCTTTGCAATATATGTTCATTACAAATGTCCTACTGATTTTGAGTTATCCCTGGTAGTAGGAGTGCATCAGCTTCTCAAATCACTATAGCAGCCGACCTGTTGATTTTTATCTCACTGGCTGTCAGTGCTGATGACTCATCACCTTCTGAATACAGGTCAGAGCACAGAGCCCCTCCCACACAGTCTGAGGCCACTTGTGATGCTTCTGTAGGGAAGGGAGGGGGAGGGCTCTGGCTTCTGTGTCTGTGTAGCTGGATTAATCCTGTGTGTGCCTGCTCCCTCCTGCTCTCTACACAGATTGAGGAGAGCAGAGATGAGGCTGATCTGTGGTCAGTAGATGTGACAGCAGTGAAGTGTGTTACTATAATCACCATGTGTCTGTGGAGCTCTAACTATACTAATAGAACAGATCAGGGAGGCATGTGAATGGTTCATATCCCTCCCTGCTCTGCTCTATTAGTGACACATGGTGATTATAGTAACACACTTCATAGCTGCCCTGTGTCTGTTCTGACAGGGTTTGTTTGTTGTTGCTTGAGATGTGGAGATTTGTATGCTAAGCAGGGGGTGTAGGAACCTTTACATCCCCCCCGCTCTGCTATTAGCATACACCGCTTCAAAGACCTCTGGCTCCACACACACAGATCAGCCCTCTCCTGACTCTGTGGAGCTGACAGTGCAGCTGATCCAGCAGTGAGCAGCCTGCAGCAGACCTAGGCAGGCGCACACAGGGTTAAACACCCCCCCCCCCCCTCCCCCTCCCGCTGTATAGAAGTTACTGCAGTCAAAGGAGGAGAGCTGTCTGTGTGCTGAGGGGAAGGGGGACGGGGGAGGAGAAGAGCCAGACACCAAGCACGCCCCTGAATTCAAAAGTCCTATGCTGCCAGACACACTGAGGTAGGCTGAAAGCCTGTAGTGAGACAACTACTTTAATATTTAAAAAAATTCTTGAGGGTGTAAAGGAGGAGTGGGGGGAGGGGGGCGGGTGGGGTTACGGTCCAAATCTGAAGCTTTGCCGTGCTGGCCTTCGACCTCTAGCATTGTAATGTGACAGGTACCTGAAACCTAGTTTTACAGAGAAATGTAAAACGTGTGGAGGATCTATATTGGCCTATCCATCCGGTATATTTGTATGTGTATATATAATGCATATGTGTTGGTTTTTCATGTGTATGTTTTATGCGGTTTGAAATAAGCGGCCTCTCTCCTCCTCTGTTTCATCAGTCTATAGGTTCATCGTTGGTTTGTTATTAGGATTTCTTGCTGAACACTTGTATCTGGTGAGCTGAGGTCTACCGGCGGCGGCAGTAAGATAGCACTAGACAATCAGCCCAGGGAAATTGTTGCACTTTGGTTCATATTGGACCCTGAAGAGATTGCACAATTACAAGAAATTGTTTGTGAGCAAGGCAGGCAACTGCCCCATAGATTTCTGTCCGTATTATGTGAGCGACGGGGCTGTGTGCTTTTTATTCTGTTTATCAGGCCTATTTCATCTGTGTGAGAAATGAATATCCATAGAAGAGTGTGATTTTTATCGCTTTCTGTGACAAGATTTTTGTGCCGCCTTGGAAATCTAAAGGGGTCATTTTGTTGTTTTCGCAATTTTATACTTAAGAATATTTTAGCGGAAATGCATATTTTCTTCTGAAATATGTCTGTTGTGGCATAGGTCATCACAGGATAACACAAAGGATTGATGTAGCAGTTTATCTAAATAACACATTGTGAAATATGACGCTTAATCACTCTAAGCATTATTTAAAGGGATTTTACCACGAAGTAATATTGACGTGGGAAGCTTGCAAATGAAATAAACATTTTCACCAATCATCATTATTAAAAATTTTGCACCGTTTTTGTTTTAGCTGCTCCTTCAGTGATCCATTGTTTACAGCTCGTCTCCAGGGGATACGACCAGGGCTGAGTGCTCCTCAGTCCTGGTCACACATGCTCAAACATAATTTCCCCTCTCACGCAGTTGCTGAGTGTTCAAACCCCGAGTGCTGTCATTCTACTCCCATCCTCTGTACTCCTGAGTAATTAGTTAAACAGCGCAAATAAATAAAAGTGAAACCTAAATGAGGTATGTGTATTGGTAAAGAAAAAAAAAAAACACGTTTGGTTCCTGCTGGGGTTTGAACCTAGGACCCTTGTGCCTGGAGGCAAAAACTTTACCTCTCAGCTGCTCACAATGCTTTACATAAACAGACCTTTCTTTGACTACAGAGAGGAAAGGCCTGGTGATGTCATCCTGCTGGGTCACATGATATGCAATTCAAACAAATCACACACGCCCCCTTCTGAGTACACAGAGCTGAAGAGCTGGATACAGGAGGTATGAAATGAGATCATGGCAAAACCCCTTTAAGCCTTTAATGTACTTTTGCATGTCCTATGTCCATTTGTAACCAAAATACTGCCATCATGTGGTTGGATGACAGTTGGGTATGTCCAGACAACGAGTAAAATTTACTTGTTGTATTCTGCCATTGAAAACTAGTCGGACAATGTTTGAAAACTAGTCGGACAATGTGGTTTTCAACGAGTATTTCACATGTATTGCATGTGAATTTAGGGTCATTTTTTTCCCGGTGGATTTATAGTCCGAAACAAGTCCCATTAATTTCTATGGGGTTTTGGATGTGGATACAAGAGTTTTTGACGCGTTCTACGCAATGTTTTTTGTCATCCCCATTGAATACAATAGTAAATTTTTCTATGGCCTATCACCAAGGAATAAACATGTTCTAGGTTTTTTTATGTTCGTTTTTTTTACGTTTAAAAACCAACCAGTGAAAATAGGCTTGTTTGTAGACGAGCATTTCAAATTGGAACTTGCGTGGATTCCGACTTAAAAATGTTTGTCGTGTGGATGGAGCCTAAGGCACCATAATCTGCACTTACCAGCTTTGGGGGTGGGGAGTTGAGGGAGAACAATGCCATACCACCCATTCACCAGTGTAGCAGACTGTGGCTCCTACTGCACTGAATAGAGGTGCTGTTCAGGAATATACAGCTTCATGGTACGAGGGGAGGGGGCCGAAATCCAGTGTACCCTGCACTCGGCAGTGTTGCAGATGGATACTTATATAGACTGTAGTTGTTGTTCTGGGACAAGAACTTTGCCCTTAAGTGGATGCATTTTCTGTTACAGTCACCGGAGCTGTGGAGTTGGTAAGCCAAAGCTCCGACTCCTCAATTTCCCTAACTCCGACTCCACAGCCCTGACGTCGGTCACCATCTGGGACAGGCTGTTGACTGGTCTCATAATTCATGAACTTTCTGTTCAGTACAGGTCCAGCAACTTCAAACAGGCCTGGCCCAGTGTTCTATCATTTTGGCAATTAGTGCTAGCAAGCTACTTTCACGGACTCGCCATATCACCAGTTTCAAAAGCAACCTGAAAACCCATCTCTTCAGGATAGCCTATAACCTACACTAACCCCACCACACCGGCCCACAAACATGTCCGCCCCACCCCTTCTGTCTCTTCCCTTCTCCCTTCTAGATTGTAAGCCCTCACGGGCAGGGCCCTCTTTCCTCTCTGTATCAGTTACTAGTCATTTTTTGTCACCGTTGTTTTTGTTCAATATTTGTTATGTATGTAATTCCCCTTGAATGTACAGCGCCCTGGAATCAATGGCGCTCTAAAATAAATAATAATAATAATCTATGTAGCCCTTATTCTTAAACATTATGCCACTGGATAGGGAAAACAGAAATAATTGAGCGATATCACTTACTTGATACCCAACTGGTTGTTTTGTCCATTGAATAGATGACAAATGTCTTGTGCTTGAAAACCCTTTTAATCATATAGTAAGAGAGTATTTGTAGGGACATGCAAAAATATGACTTTCCTCACAATTAGTGGTTTTCCATATACCACTCTGCTAAAGAGATCAGGCATTGGGATACTTATCGGATTAAAGCTTAAAGGGGTTTTATCACATCTTCGTTTCACCTCAATTTTTGGTGCTCAACGGGACACTTTTTGGCGCACAATGTGACTCTTTCGCGCACTATGGAACACATTTTTATGACGATACAACTGAGCAAGTGCAGCCAACAAGGCAGAAGATCAGTGCTGGTCGGAAGCCCTGACAACGAGCAGTAACAGAGGAAACAGAAAGGAGGTGATCTAATATGGTGCATATTTTTTAATTATATTTACAAACCTGATTAAATAGGTATTTTGGATGTTTCCACGTCAATATTATATCCTGGCAAAAGCCCTTTAATGTCTGCGGGAGCAAGAAGCCAATCCCCTGTGTTTGCTACCTTTCATCATCCACTACTTTGAGCCTGACATCTTATTGTGCGATCCTAGTGAGAGTCGGAGCAAAACAAGGTTAGGCCCATTTCATATCTGCATGGGAAACTTTTTTCGGAGCCTCTGTCACAATCCATCAGAAATGATGGAAGACATAGTGCAGTGTAATCTACTATGTCTTCCGTTTAAATGATGGATGCCATGATGGAAACCTGACTGACCTCTTTATAGTCAGTAGAGTATGACGGACGCCATTGGTGTCGTGTCATGTAGCAGAACCATCATCGCATTATTTTCGGGTTTTCTGGCCCTATGATGTGACAGAAATAACAGCTTCGTTGTGAATCGGGCCTATTCCTAGAGATGCTATTCCTAGAGATGCCTTAGATCACCTGGGATTAGGGGATTGTGGGTGATTGTACTAAAATGCACCGTGGTGGTATTTTTATGTGAATTTAAAAGATTGCACTGCAGAAGTGTCTCAGGAAGGAAAAATTATGATGAGTCTAGAAGTGCCCTAGAAAGGAGCGCTCCACCTGCTGCTGGAGTATTCAGACATGGGTGTCTTTTCACTATGGTAACAAACGTTCCTGCAAAAAAAGACCTAGACTTCGTTGTTATGGAAATCACAGACAACTTCCTAGAATGGAATGGTCAATCAAGCAATTTTTCAAGCAGGCACAAGTAGGTAACCCGAACAGTGCCCACTCTTAAATCACTGTCTGAAATCATATACCTGCTGGGAAGCAGAATCTAATGGCCTGGTTGGTTTTTGACACTGTTTTTGGCTTTTGAAACTAGTGAAAAACAAATTATAAACCATTCCTATAGTTCTCTAAAAAAACAAAACTGAGCTGTAGTCTACATGGCTTGGACTTTTTTTGAGGTCGGATTCCAAAAATGAAAAACTTAGAACATGTTCAATCTTGAATGAGCTATTGACTACCAATAAGCTGGCCGTGTCAGAATAGTGCTAGAAAAAACGTTCATAATAACTTGCCAAAAAATGAAAAACTGACTCGAATTTAGAATCCAACCGGTGTTTGTGCTTTGCCATGTGGATGCAGCCTAAAACTACCTCTTGTTTTTTGCCAGAGTCCATGGCAAAGCAGGATGGACTTGGCTGCAAGAGATCCAGGTTGCTCCTCCAGAAAGATGTAAGAAAGCAAATGACCACGGGCAGACAGGATGGACAAAGTAGGACAGAGAAAAACGAGGTTAAACACAAAACTAGTAGAGTGGTCTAATGAGGTGCGGTCAAGCCAGAAAAAGTACGTGGTGCCAAGTCCAGAATCTGAAGAATTGTCCAAAAAAACAAGCTGGAGTCCAGAAAAACACCAATCAAACCCAAACCGGATAAGGTAGAGAATCGCAGGCAACAAGGCACAAAAAGACAAGAGTTTAAATATGTTGTCTCAGCCATTGATTGGACCCAGGTGAGAACTGACATAGGTTCTCTTATGGGAAAGGAGCTGAGAAGCTCAAGCGCCCTCTGTTGGATGTAACATATCCTCAATTTGCTTTTGACCCACTGGGTCTTTAGAAAGCAAGAAGGGATATTTAGCCAAGCCAGCCTCGCCCATCTGTATACAGCAGTTTCGGGGCTCGTCAGTACAGAGCAGAGCGATGCTGGCTTGGCTGAGTGGGAGGCAATGAGTTTCTCAGAAAGGGAAGATCTCTCCTTAGGGAGAGCGCCTATATAGGCTTGTGGAGATTTGAAATTGCCTTTTTGCACTCCACGAAGCATCTGTATATCACAAAGCATTATGAGAAAGGAGCTGTGAAGCCCAAGTGCCCTCTGTTGGCTGTAACAAATCCTCAATTTGCTTTTGACCCACTGGGTCTTTAGAAAGCAAGAAGGTTCTCTTACAAACTCAGGCTGAGGCTAAGCAACAGGCATGAAATAGTGGTAAAGGGGCAGCTTTCTGACCTTTGCCTTAGCGACATTTTCACTATTGATAAATTGCTAGAATGCATCTCTAGTGATTAAATTGTTTCAACAAATTCTATTTGTATCTGTAGCCTCCGGACCAATTCACATGTGCGTTTTCACTTCCTGTTCAGTGATTGAAGCAGAAAACCATAAATAATCTTACATTGGATCTGACATGATGGACATCAAGGTTGCCTATTAGTCTTTATTGGGGTTTGTCGGGTTTCTGTTATGGTGTCAGTTTTTTTCATCTGAGAAAAAATAGCACTGCATGCGAAACTAGTTTTTCTTCCATCTTTGATGGATTATCTGACCAAGGCTGCTAACAGAAGATGTGAGTCGGGTCTGACTCTTGATGGGCATTTAGTAGATACCCTGGTTGAAAGTGCACCTGTCTCTTTTTGGTAAGCAGTTCTCAGTGGATACAAAGAAATGAATGAGCCGCACATTTATTGTGGAGAAATTTAGGTCAAGAAATTGTAATTACGGTTAGAAGTCTTTATTCTAGACAAGTGTTTTCACCTAATGGAATAAAGATGCAAGGAAAACCTGTATTTTTTTTTTATACCAGGCTGTTAAAATAAGATCTTTGTGCTGGTATAAGACATTACCTGTTTTGCTCCCATGAGTATATGGAAGATTTCTTACATTTATTTCATTAGGTTTACCCAAATGTGTACAATAAATCTAGTAATTCAGTTTATTGGGGAACATGTAACTTCCCCCTTTGTTTGGCACTTGATAAGACAGATCTTCAAGGAGAATTGCAAATCATTTGTGGTTTCTATATTCAGAATTCCACATCCAAGAGTAATTTGCTTTAATTTCACCCAATTTAACCTATACTTCACACCATCTCCATTCAGCTTTAATAGCTGTGTTCTGTGCATAAGAAAAGCAGATAAATCTCCACAATTAGCCCCACAAATGATTGCAACTCGCAAGAGCTTGGAGGAGACAAAACTTGAAAGACTAGGGCACCTAACAAATACGTTAAGTAAGTGGCTCTGCTGCCGCGTACTCGAGGAAAGTCGGTATTATAAAGGAGCACAGCCTTAAGTGAGGAAGGGTAATGAATGGAGAGGCTTGAAGAAAACCCAAGCGAAGAAAGGCTCTTCTAATATGCAACAGTTGACACGGTGAACCTCAAATTCGACAATGCCCAGTTTATAAGATACTACAGATAAATCTAATCTGTTCTTTAGTTCTGTTCTGCCAAGGACCCAACATGCAGAAGAAGTCACTATTGACGCCTATATTTTTGGGCTTTCGATTAAGTGTCCACTTGGCTTCTAGGATAAAGTACTTCGCTTCTGGAGGCAAAAGCTGCATGATTTTTGGTGTTGTAATGATATGACAGACACTTTGAAACAGGCTTTCAGTCCTAAAAGTAACATTAGCAATGATTTTATGTGATTAGAGTTTGGGGAACCTCAGTCTCCAAATTGGTCGCTTTGTAATAGATGACAGGAGATTTTTCATTTACATGTTCATAGTGATGGTGTTTGGCTAGATTCACACCATGGACATTCATTATAATTCAAAAAAGACAAGCCAAAGCCCAACATCTGCACATTAGAATCCTAGTGGTATATGTTTGACTTGGGCTTTGTTCTTTGTTTTTGTTTTTTGGGCCCAAGTCTGCATCTACATGGCAGGTATCGAAATAGCGTCGGAGTCTGAATCCGAAAACCACATTGTCCAGCAAGTATTTGATGTGGATTTAGGTAGGTTTTTTTTTTTGCGGGACTTGGAAACAGAGTTCCTTTCATCTCTATAGGGTTTTGAACATGGATGCAACATTGTTGGCATGCGGTTTTTGACTAAAGTACGGTTAAAAGAATGAACGTGTTCCAAGTTTTATTTTGTAAAAACAGAGGTTTTGAAATCTGACCTCAACAAAATTCCAGTCATGGACTAGAACTCGTATTTTCAATTGAGGTCTATTGGGATGCTTTTACATTTGGATTTTTTACGATTAACCTGAATTCGGGTAAAAATCCAACTGTAAATGTTTACCGTGTAGATGGACCTTTAGGCACAGTTCACACGGCTTATTGCCGACGTAATGGCGGGGACGGATTTCGCCCTGCAATTACGCCGGCAGCCGTGCAGCGGGGGCGGGGCGGGGGCCGGCATCTCGCTGGCCCCATAGACATTCATTATTCACGGCGCGTACGCGCCGTAAATAATGTGCATGTCACTTTCTCCCCCCCGCGCCGTATTCGCCGAGCGGGAAGGGGAGACGGAATCCATAGTTCTCTATGAGAACTGTGGATTACCGTAATGACAGGGACTGATTTCAGCCGTATTGGAGCACAAATATGGCGCTCAATACAACTGAAATCTGTCCCAGAATCAGCCGTGTGAACGAGGCCTTAAAGCAGTTTTCCCATCTGGCTGATTCACGGAGCCTGCTCTTCACAGACAGGTTCAGGTCAGTTCAACAGCAGTAACTGACATTTCAGCTCTGCTATTCCAAGCTGAGGCTATTAGGCTACGTTCACACGGCATTATTGCGGGGCACAATTAAGCCGGGACTTCGGGAGCTCGCGCCCGCCGGCCCCATAGACATTACTAGCGGCGCATATTGGCCACTAGTAATTGACATGTCCCTTATCTCCCCCCGCGGCGTATTTCACGTGCGGGGAGAGGACACGTAATCCATAGTTCTCTATGAGAACAGTGGATTACCGTAATGACTGGGGCGCATTTCGCCTGTATTTTGAGCGCAGTACGGAGCAAAATACGGACTGAAATGTGCCCCAATCATAGCCGTGTGAACATAGCCTAAGAGGGACATAGATGATGGAGAGGTATTAGCAGCAGGACACAAGGCTACAGAACTCTAAAGGGTTAAAGTTTGTATGTACAAAAGATAAACATGCTCCTGTGCTGCTGATAAGACACAGCAGGGAGTGGTGTCACCATCTGGCAAAGGGCTTCTAGAATAGACAGAGGTGGTTGGTAACCTAGGGAAGCTTGTGTACAAAATCAGGAGATAAGAACTGCTCTAACTCTGAAATGAAGCAAAATCAGAGCAGCAATGTATTTGGTAATAAACGTTACCATTGCCTTCATGTTTAATGTTTATCGATGAATTGGGAATAACTTTTAAATATTTAATCTTCTAATTTGATGAAATACAAGGGTATTTATTATAATTCATAAAGGATAGACTTCTGTCCAACATTCCACAGTAAAACCTTAGTGATACCTTATGGGCTATGTTTGACCTTGGCCAAGAAAACACCCAAAGCGTTAAATATTTAAGATTTTACATTTTTAGAAATGAAAGAATAAAAGATTATTGTAATATCTGCACATAACCTCTACAAAAAAACTAAATTGCTCAACTTTGCAAAAAAATTACAAGGCTTAAAGTGCTGCTGACCTTAGAAAGTGTGAAAATAATTTACCATTAAAAACCTAATTTTAGAGAATATATAATAGAACAAAAAAAGCAATATCAACTTCTCAAAGAACATTTAGGGCCAACAGCACGTATGCTTCCATGACCACATAGATGTTTTTAAGGTGTTCTTTTACCCGGATCTGCTGAAATTCTGCTTTGAGTATGTTTACCCAGCAGCATGGAGAATCCAATGAGGAAACATTGTGAAATCTGAGTCTAGAATTTGTGCCTTTCCGTGCGGATTCTGGATGAGGATTGTAAAATAAAGCTGTGGATTTTTGTATAGAGTCTACCAATAAAATAGGAGTACCCTTTTAATATCTATAAAGCTGGGTTCACGCGCTGTGGTTGCTATGCTCTGACAAACCCATACCCACGAACGATTTTCAATGACGGCATTATTTATCTTATTACAGGCAAAATTCTTTAATCATTGTCCACTGCACGTGGACGTGGTATTGTGTCTAATTGGCTACTGCAATGTGGGAATGCACCTATAAAGAGTGTTTCCCCCATAGACTTTAAGTCTGATAGTTGTGGGTCACACCTGGGACCTGCACTTATTTTGGGATCGGGCCCCCCAAAAGTGTTTGCTCAAAATGGAGAGCCGATTGCTCTTGCGCATGTTCTGTTGGAGTTCGGAGTACAAGTGAGAGATGTTTTTGGCTGTACTCCTATAGAACAGAATGGAGAGTCAAGCGGAACCACGACCAGCGATCATTTTGTGCTGCCACTTTCGGTGGGCATGTTCCCGAGGTGCGGTTCTCATTTACGGTGTCTGTTTAATTGAAGGACACTGCAACACCAGACACAATCTATGGGCAAGTGGTGCGCTGTTTCTGTTGAGGAAAAAGCAGTCCCTGCTATCATAGTTCAGCATTCAGCACTATTTTTTCTGTTAAAGTGCTGGATACCATGATGGAAACCCGATGGATCCAGTCAGTGGAGTTTGTTGGGCGCCATTGGTGTCCATTATGAAACGGATACGGCACTACTGGTGGAACACAAGAAAGGAAATACCGACACGTATGAAGTTCAGGCTGTAATGATGATCGAAAAACAAGACTTTTTTTGGGCCAAATTCACAGCTCAATGGCTAGACTAGACTGAACCCAGTAGCAGACATCTCTGGCCTATATGCTACCTGGGGAAAATTAACAGGAGCAGCAGCTCACACACCCTACTGCTAAGGGAACAATTAGATGATAAAACACTGCACATTAGCTAAATACCTGTTCTCACCAGCATGTAGAAAAGCCACAGTATAATGCATGGGGAGATTGCACAAATGCAAAAATACCAATAAAACAACAACTCGCATACCCTCAGTGCATGAGGGGGGTGGTTGCTGGTACTACAATTGCATATAAATAAGGCGATACAGAAGGGTGCCATAAATACAGATACGTGTGGTACACCATTCTGGCTAATATTAGATTAGGCGGGCTGCCCAGCACTTTCTAGGTGTCCAACACAAAACACAGGCACACTCTGCTCCCCAGCATTCTTGGGCAGACAAAAAATATGATGTACGGAAAAAATGTTAACTATGAGGTATTAGTTGATACAGGGGCCCTGGTACGCAAGCTCGCAACCGACGGCAACGGTACTCATGTCTTGCGAGTCCCTACACTAGTAATTTACAGAAAAAACACATACAAAAATGGGACATTACTTACTCAAAAAACACGAAATATTTTTGGGCCATATTCACAGCTCAATGGCTGGACTAGACTGAACCCAGTAGCAGGCATCTCTGGCCTATATGCTACCTGGGAAAAATTAACAGGTGCAGCTAATTGCTGAGCAGCAGCTCACACACCCCACTGCTAGGGGAACAATTAGATGATAGAAAACTGCACATTAAATTGATACCTGTTCACACCAGCATGCACAAAAGATACAGTATAATACACGCAGAGATTGCACAAATACAAAAATACCAATAAAACAACCACTCGCATGCCTTCTATGCATGAGGGGAGTGGTTGCTGGTACTACAATTGCATATAAATAAGGCGATACAGAAGGGTGCCATAAATACAGCCAGCCATTGAGCTGTGCATATGGCCCAAAAAATTGTTGCTTTTTTTTTGAGTAAGTAATGTCCCATTTTTGTATGTGTTTTTTCCATAATGATGATCGGATGCAATTTTTACATTTTTTACGTATAAATTACAATAGTAATTTTTAGAAAAAAATATTGCAGCAAGAAAGAAAAAAAGCATTTGCAGCAATTGCAGTTGCCATATTCCATTTGGGATTGACTCTGCGTGTTTGCTTTATGTTCTACTAAAGTTCTATTTCTTTGTGCAAGGGTGCACCCTCCTCGCGGGCATCTCCAAGTCGATATCTTGTCAAGGGGTCGTTCCAGCTCAAGACAAAGGCCATCTCCACGTTTGTATCAGCTAGTTTTCCATGCAATAACTTTCAGTCCAATCAGCACCTACATTTAAATGCCACAAATTACAGCAGCAAAACAATAATTCCGCTGATTAGCCCTTTTCCATTTCTTGTAAGTGAACTGTTTATGCTGTTGAGTACCTTTGAAAAAAAGCAAAAGCCAAAACAGCCTTGATTAGTGAAGGAGTAATTGGATGACTTGATTTCAAGCAAGAGAATGAATTGGTTGATGATAGCCTGCAACTAAGTGTAGTGGTTCTGTTCAGATGAATACATAACATACAGTCATAAGATCTTGACATGGTTAGAACATGGAAGCCTCTCAGGAAGCTAAGTCTTTATTTTAGGTCTAACTTTTTAATGTGGAATAAGGATTTTATAGATGATTTCTAGATTTAAAATGATCATGGTAAAAAGCTGCCTTCTTTTGGTTTGAATGTATAAAAATGGTATATTCTTTTACATGACATTTAAATGATGTTGGGAAAAATTATGAGTATAATATGGCCGCACCCTGTTTTTGACATTATCTATTTTTATAGCCAACCAGATTTAGGCTCCATAACAGGCATTGCACTGGAATATTTCATAGAAAAAAAAAAAATTTCTGCACATCCCCGAAAAATTTTTGAAAAAAAATGAGCTTAGGTGCACACTGGCGTGGCAGTAACATACAAACACAATCCAATATCAGCAGTACTCTACTAGTGCTAAAAAACTATCAAAAAGAACATAGGAATTTTTGGAAAACCATTTCTGCTACTTAGAATACATGAAACATTTTTGAGGTTCTTGGTACACATTTTTTGATCAAAATTGCTTAAGCCCACCTCCCGATCAGCAAGGGGACTTCAATACAGCTGGAAACCTACTCTATCATTACCTCTCTTGGTGCCTGTTCAGACCTCCACATTTCAGGGAGAGACGGTTCCAGCTACAAGGTACTCTGCATTGGTTTAATTCCTTAACAACCGCCCACCGACTTTTGATGTCGGCTGGTGAAGGTTGTTCTTCTGCAGACATTGGAGCTTGCGGCTCTGGCGGCCGCAGCTGTGCTGAGATCGGGGCTGTACTACACAGCCCTGATCCCAGAGCATCGGGGAGCGAGGGAAATCTCTGCACCCAGGTATTTTAACCCTTTGATTGCAGCGGATCGTCACCGATCGTTAAAGGGTTTCCCTCTTCTGTCAGGTGATCGGAACACCCAGTGACCCAACAGAGCCCGGGGAACGGCTGCAGTCAGCCCTGGGGACCTAAAGTGGCCAGGGCAGACTGTGTGCTGTCCTGATCACTACCTGTGTCAGATGACACAGGTTATATTGTACTAGCATATATGAATATGCTAATACATTACTAAGTGTAAAAAAAAAAAAAAAAAAAAAAAAGTAAATCAGGTCTCTTAATGGGATTTAAAGAAAATAAAAATAAAATAAAAATAAATATTTAATAAAAAATAATTGTGCATATATGACACACAGAAAAACCTACACATACTAGGTATCCACACGACCATAATAACCTGTATAATTATTCTAACAAGTTAAGTGTGAAATGTGAATGGTGTTAAAAAATAAAAATATGTAAAAAAAAAATATTAAAATATAAAATAAAAAATCTGTGTTTATTTATAAGTGAACTTAAACTATTCTCACATAGTACAAATTGTCTCGAATAAAACGAGGCCTCATACAGCTGCGTCATTGAAAAAATAAAAAAACTTACAACTGTTGAAATGCAAGGAGGCAAAAACTGAAAAAATGTTCTGGTCATTAACTACTTTTCAGGCGTTTGGCTTAAGGGGTTAAAAGCCTGTGCAGTAGGTGGAGTGCAAAAAAAAAAACAAAGAGGGGGCAGCCACCCCCCCCAGGTCGCCTTGTATTAAGGTCCCCTTGCTGATTGGGAGGTGGGCTTAAGTAGTTTTGATCAAAAATGTGAACTACTTTTTCATGCATTGTAAGTAGCAGAAATGCTTTTCCAAAAATTTCTATGTTCTTTTTGACTAGAATATTTCATGTAATGTGTACATTATAGAGCGGAGATTTTAGACTACAGACATGGAAGAAAGCATCATCCTTGAAGGGGTTTTCCAAACACACATTGATAGCATAGTAATTAGATAAGCCATCAATGTGTGACAGATGAGGGTCCCACCTCTCGGGAACAGGCCCCCGAATTTCTGAGTTTAAACAGAAAGGTGGTTGGAACTCTTCCTTTAACTTCTCCCATAATTTACTCAGGACTCCCATTGAAATCAATTGGAGAATTCAGCCACCCCTCCTCCCCCTTTTTTTTTTTTATTTTAATACGAAGAGGCATGTCCTATCAATCAGCTTGTTGGGAATACTTCTTAGAAAAGGTAAAGGTTAACTTACAACATGTTGGCAAAGATAAATAAAAACTATTACCAAATGCATTACTATTGTGATTTTATTTCATAGCTACAACAGTTCTGATCTCCTTGTGTGCAAAAGCTTCCCTAGTTACTGACCACCTCTCTGTGCTCTAACAGGCTTTAGAGCCCGGGCAGACATGGTGACATCACTTCCTGATGTTTCTTATCAGCAGTACAGGAGTTTTTCTTACTGAAACACTTTAACCCTTTAGAGCTCTGTAGCTGTCTGCCCTTCTGTTTAGACCCCTCCATCAGCAATGTCCCCCTAACCGTTTCAGCTAGTAATAACTAATATGAAACGTTAGTTAGTGATTTAGACCAGGAGGTTAAAGCTGGCTGTGAATAGCAGGTTTTGTGAAACAGAACGGTGAAAACGCCGTTTTAAGGCTAGATTCATATGGCTTATTTTTAAGGAGTTGTCTCACCATGCGGTTTTGTAGAGTCACAAGTAGCTTCAGATTCAGAGTTGTCACTCTTCCCGGTCAGGCTGTGCGTGGTTCTGTAGCAGTAATTAGTATATCCGCTCTGTATTCTCAGCCCTTTTAATAGCACTAAACATTGAGTGAAGAAAATGTAATCTATAGTGCAGAAGGCTTCAAAGCTCAAAGTAAACAACCAGAAGTAATTACTCTCCCTTGTTTGTCAGAGGTAACACTCTGTTCTCCAGCTGCCAGACAATCTGTGGTGACATCGCTCCTTGTTCTCAGATTTGACGGAGAGTAGGGTGGTAAGCAAAAAAAAAAAAAAAAACTGTGTCCAATCAGAGCTCATGAAATCTGTCTAATCTCCTGTCCAGGGAAAAATCAAAAGAGGAATGTATTTGGAAAAAGTCTTAATTTAATGTTCCCTACATGTTGAAAGCTAATCTTTGCAGTGCGACAACCATGTGTTTGTGGCACACTTTGCCATTAAAACTGCACAAATTAGGCGTCAAACAAAATTCACAAATAATTGGGGCATTTTTTGCAGTCCCAATCGACCAACATTGTTCAGTTCCGTTCATGTTTTTACATAAAAAAAACAGTGGGACACCTGTTACAGCAGATTTTGGTGCAAAATATACCCATTTTATAAATTAAAATATGCTGCAAAAATGCTGTGTAAATCTAGTCTAAGTGTGTTGCAGAAAACCACTTGCAAATGAAAACGGCTCCCATAACGGAATATGGAACATTATTCTGAACAGAGACACTTTTGTTGTAAATCTGGTGTGTGTGAACTGTCCTTAAATGCCCATTTATGTTCAGCATTTGCTGCTCAAATGCCTGCAATAATGAATACGACATTGTGATAATTGTCCCATGTTAATATGCAGGAAGCAGATGACATTATCTTTAGGGAAATTGTCCATACGTACTTCTAGTTTTCCAATATATGCCTAGCAGAGCATCTTTATTTTATAATGAATACCAAAAGAAATTGGATCCAGTACAGTAATATAGAAATGTAAAAACAATACTTTATTAAATCTTATTATTAACCATTAAAAAATATATCAGTAACAGACGAAACCACACCCAATAAAAAATACCCAACTAATCCTACTGAAACATAATGCTATTCATCATATAGGTGATAATAGTATCAAAACATCACATAAATAAGTACAAAAACATCAATTTTATACATCACCAAGGATCAGCGGATTAGAATGAACCAAACACACCTGCGCTTTCTCTTTCCAATTGAGAACCAGGGAAAGTGTGAGTCAGTGGTAGCCGGCACAGGGCGTTTTAGAAGTACGTGCTGGCCTGCTGGTTCTTCTAAAACACCAGGCGCATAGTGGTGTGCACAGTACGTGCCGCTATACGCCTTGAAGACGCCAAGTAAGCGATCACATAACTTCTTAGGAATGACCGACTGGATTCTTCCAGACTTAATTACATTTTTACCACAGTCAGAAAGCAACACCAACTGCCTAGGCTGTATGGTCTTTTCTCAGACCCCTTTTCATATGTGTTTGATGATATTCTTTCTTTTAACTGTCTTAATCTAGGACATAGGTAGAACTTATTCCCATATAGCCGTTCTTTAAAAATGGAGACAGACCAGGCTATATGCCTGCTGTTTTAGAAGTACACGGTGGCTAGCGCGTATGTCTAAAGCGTTCCTGTCCATCCTCCATTTACCCTTCCACTCAATGAGTGCTATGATTTTACCATATTTGCAGGCCGTTCTTCAGGCGCCCTGCAGCGCAATTACTTGTTGAAGTACGCCCCCAAATACGCTGTGTGAACCTACCCTAATGACCAAACCTCGACTGTTACATCCTACACAGGGTTCTCCTCAAGGTTGTCTGATGTCATTTTTTAGGATTACATTGACTGTCGCAAAACATTCAAGGTATATAATTAGTTTTCTTTTGACCACACAAAGTAAATTGTACATTTTTACATAGTACGGTTGAAAAAAGAAATCTTTCCATCAAGTTCAACCAAAGGTGGGGAAAATGTGGGTGAAGGGAGGGAGATGAGGAGTTTAGTCTGTTTCCCTACTGATGAAGGCTTTGAAGATTTCATTTCTGAACCCATAGTTGCCATCGGACTGGAGGTAACCTTTCTATGGCACCATTCTCAAGAAGTTTAGCGGCTTCTAACCAAATTCTCACGCTGGTGCACTTGAGAAAGAGTCCTGTGCTTTATGTATAGATCATGCTGAGAAAGCTTTCTAAGAAGGTAGCACATTGCTGGATCTGGTCATGAAGTTCGTGAAGAACCATTGAGAAATAGAACTGAGCCGAGTCGTAATGTTGGTAAATTATAGATAGGACACGTTTTTTGTGTCTGGAACATAAAGCGTATATGAACATATATAATATAGCAAACCTAGTCCAAAATAAACAAAATTTTCCATATAGTTTCTTATGGCACGGCCATGATATATGTTAGAATAGTTTTTTCAGATTGCCCCAATAGATATCTTTGACAGATTCCCAAAATGTAAGGTGAATGGAGCCTTCTCTAGAGTTCCAGACTAAGGGCATGTCCCCACGGCAAGGTTTTTTGATCATTTTTTTTTAGACCGTTTGCGGTTATAGAAACCATCTGAAAACCTGCAAGCAACATTCCCCCATAGACTTCAATAGAAAAACCATTCAGCAGTCTCCACTGCAATGGATTTTCTGCCGGGCAGTCTGAAAAACTTAACATGTTCATTCTTCCAGCTGGTTTCCAGATGGAAAATTAACATTGGAGTCAATGTAAACCGCTCAGAAAGTGAGTGGTTTTTGGGGCGGTTTTAGGTTTTTGCACTCGGTACACTTTTCTGCTTGAAGAACAGTCCAAAAACTACTGGGGAAACCTGGACAAAATCGGTGCCAAAAACCATCCAAGTAGTATAATGCTGTACCGTGTTAGCCATAGAAAGTAGTAGAATAGTGAAGAAATCAGGCGATACCTTTTAGAGGCTAACTGAGTATATTTGATAGTGAGCTTTCGAGAGGACTAGCTCTCTTCTTCAGACTGATGTTATCAGTTAGTCCTCTCGAAAGCTCACTATCAAATATACTCAGCCTCTAGAAGGTATCGCCTGATTTCTTCACTATTCAAAAACCTTCCAAAAAAGCCAAAACCACCCAAAATTTACTGTTTTTTGTGTCAAAAATAGTCCAAAAACTGATTGTAATGAACAGTTCTGTTGAGGTCAAAACCGAGCTGTTTTTGTCCTTTGCCGTGTAAACGCACCCTAAGGCTATGTTCACATGGCGTAATTGTGGCACTTACAGTACGGCCGCAACTCCGCCGGGTGATTTGGGAGTCGCGTATTACGCGTGTACTACCGCAGAGCGCGCGGGGGGGGGGGGGGGGGGTGCGGCAGTCCGCCGGCCCCATTGACATTCATTACTCACTTATTCACTTATCTCCCCGCGCATACAATACAATCGTAATGTACGAGCAGGGAGAGGAGGCGTAATCCATAGTTCTCTATGAGAACTATGGATTACCGTAATTTCGTCGCGCATCTCGCCCATATTAGAGCGCAAATACGCAGCGAAATGCGCCCCGAAATTTGCCCGTGTGAACATACCCTTAAATTAACGTAGGCTTAACAGGGAAATTGACCGCGGCCACAGTTCTACCGCAGTGGCAGCCACAGAGCAGCGTCCAGTCTTTGCATTTGCCTGATATACAAAGGCATGGCGACTATGAGGGGCTGTTCACACGGCACAGTGCAAATACTGGTTGGAAATCCTGACCGGTATTTGCACTGTTTTGGGGGCGTGCACGCGGCCGCTGTTTGCGGAGAAAAGCCCCCCCTTTCCCTTTGACATGTCCATATTCTGCCCAAAATACGGGCGGAAGAATGAACATGTTGAATGTTTTCGGAGCGCCAGTGGTCTGAAAAACCGCCCGGTGGAAAACCCGTGCAGTGGTGACCGTTGCACGGGTTTTCCACTGACGTCCACATTCTAGGGGTTGACAACTGGTTCACAGACGGTTTGTAAAATCTGTGCAGTGGAGACAAGCCCTATGGGTACATATCGGCAGCAGGAGCTTGGAAGGCGAAGGAAACATTTTTCTAGCCATCTCTAGGTTTTTGTTTTTCAGACTGACAGCATGAGCTGGTGTATATACTCCTTCGGCAGACCTGTGCCTCCCTGGAGGTAATACGTGTTATCTGCCGTTACTGAAATAATTATCCTGCCTTTGCCTGCTTATTTGCATAAAGTCTAGTTAGCGTGTTGCCCCATCATGTCATGGAAAGTGCATGAAGTCAGCACACATACTTCAGTAATATCTGCCTGCTGCACCCTCGCCTTTCCAGTTGGCAATTTCAAATTATGGCTTGTGCTGCTCTTTAAATGTGTGTTAATAGCGTGTGCTCCTAACAAGGGCCAGCACCATTTTGTTCATATTGTGAGTGCTTGTCACTCATGGATGACAAATGTACCTTCCCCAGCTTCTCTGATGGCCCCCTCAAAACCATACCCTCAAATCAGGCCCGATGAAATTAGCCGCTGTGTAAATTGTGTGTCTGAGTGGTTCATTATCTAATCACGGTCAAAACCACAGTGATAAAGTAGATTGAAGCTGGGGGAGAGGTCTGCCAGATGATTTCAGGCCAATCCCAGTTTCCCATGGAAACTCAGAGCCTGCCGAAATGATCATATCATTTCTTGTAACTTTAGTGCATAGTAAGGAGGCAGTGGGGGAAAGTGGCATTTGGAGCTGTATTTATTTAGTACTTGTCAATCTACTGATTAATGACAGGAAACTATACATCTGGGAATCATCAGATTGTTTTCCTTTTTTTTTTTCCGTCCCTCTTTCCTCTGATCAGAATCATGTTGACGCTTGACACCTTTCCTGCAGCTGGTCGCCTCATAGTCATTCATTCTTTCCAGCTGTAGATACAAAGTTAAGATCTGCCAATGCAATAGATTTTCCGGTCTTCTACAGTAGCTCAGTAAACAGGTTGTGTGGCGATATCAAGGGCGAAAATCAGAATTGTGATGTGCATGTAGTCTGAATGAAGGAAATTGGATCCTAAAGGGGTTTTGCCACGATGTAATGTTGACGTGGGATCCTCCAAAATGGGTATTTAATCACTTTTCTAAATATATGTGATTACAAAAAGTGAAACCTGTGAGAGCTACAGCATTGCTCAGTCCCCCTTAGTTACCTAAAAGTTTACATTAGACACGACCAGGACACTGACCGGAGCTGATCTGGCCGCGCTTGCGTGTTTGCACTTCTTATCTGATGACGGGGAACATGAATGAGCTTTCAAGGGTCTGGGGAGAAAGTGCAGTGTATGGGTCTGTCTGCTGTATAGAGAATCCACTGTTGTAATGTTATTATTTGAGTAAACTTTTGAGACGCTCCCTTCTTCCTCACTCTCTGCTCACCCCCTCCCTCTCACCCTGCAGCGTTCATGACTCAGCATGATTTGTTTATATTCTCCCTGAGCTGATAAGAAGGTAAGGAACTCACTTTGTGGCAAAACCCCTTAAGGACCATGTACGGATTAAAGGCGACTTCATCCTTCGATTTTGGTGGCACAAGTCAAATATCTTATGTGTATGACGTCTTCTTGATGCCTCTGACAGATGATGATGTCACGGGGATAGGGGTTTAAGCATGTTTAATTTTTAAGGAGTTGTCTCACTGCAAAGATTAGCTTCCAACATGTAGGGAACGGTGGATGAAGACTTTTATCAAATATATTGCTTTTTTTTTTTTTTTGCTTTTTTGCGGGGATGAGAGATTTTATCTTCTCTGAGTACACCGTCCTGCTCTCCCCTTCTCTCTGCTGTTTGTCTGATCAGAGAGCAGGGAGTGACGTCACCACAGGTCGGCAGACAGGACTGCTGGCAGCTTAAGAGTCTTTTATCGCTAACAAACCAAGGAGATTCATTACTTTAATTTAGAGCAGAGCGCTTGAGAGCTCATAGATAAGATCTCCTGCTCTCATGTCAGTGCAATTAGAAGAGCTTCGAATACAGAGCTGATATGCTAATCACTGCTATGTAACCACCCACAGCCTGACCAGGAAAAGAGAGTGAAACCGCATGATGAAACAAAACCTTTAAGAGTAGGATCACTCAGCTGTTTTGGATGTGGCTTCTATTTTGGAGGCTGATTTAGCTCTGATGCAGTGTGAGAAGCAGTATCCAAAGCAGACTGCAAAATGCTTTTTCTGTGGCACAATTTTTTTTTTTCAGCAATGAAAATGAAATGACGTCATTTCTTGAAACTAGTAATCCAGGCGTCCAGATGTCCATGGTTCTTCACCTTCTTAAAAAAAATTAGTATATAATACATAGAAAAGCCACAAATTTTCTCATACACTTGAGACCGGCAGCTCTACCACCAATATGTTGCAGTTTTTGGAGTACAGTGAAGAACCGTGGAGGTGCTGACATTTGGATTTTTATAGCTCTGATTTACAAGTTTGAATTGACTTGCTCTGAAAAGTCTGATGTATTCCTTGGGACGTTAACGTTGGACTAGGATATTGGTGCTGTTGTCTAATGTGAATTCTTGAGGTGGTTTCAGTGATGGATCCTCGTGTGGTCTATGAAGGGTGAAATCCGCCTCTGAAAAAAACTTAAACCACGTCTGAAATTGCAAATCCGCATCCAAATACGGTGCGATTTGTAGATGTGGATTTTGCACAGTTTCTATGCTGGAAAAAAAACCTGCCAAGTAATCCTTCCCTAACATCTAATTCTTTACTTTTATCTCCTAGAGCAGTGTTCCCCAACTCCAGTCCTCAAGGCACACCAACAGGTCATGTTTTCAGGATCTCCCACAGAATGCACTGACAATAATGACTTCACCTGTGCAATGCTAAGGAAAGCCAGAAAACATGACCTGTTGGTGTGCCTTGAGGACTAGGGTTGGGAACCTCTGTCCTAGAGGTGTCTGACAGTGACCTACAACGCTCTACCCAAAACCTGTTCATGCTTGTTTGAATGTGCACATGTGATAGCTGTTAGCCAAATGAACATCCAGCTGACATCTATTGACGATTAATGGGCACCTTAAGGGTGCTTTCACATGGTGCGTTTTTGATGCATTTTTTGTGCAAGAAGGCACGCAATTAATGCTGTACATTGCTGCACAAAAATTGCGGTAATTACCGCGATTGTTGCTACGATTTTTTTGTGCATTAATTGCTGTGCCTTCCCGCACAAAAAATGCACCGTGTGAAAGCACCCTAAAGGCGCATCCCCACGACATAGGAGCCGGCCGGTATGTGTCCTGGTTTGCGCCTGTCCCCCCGGCTGCTGGGGGGACGGCTTTTCTCTGCGATGAGTGGAGAAGAGCCCTCCCATTGAGAAGCACAGATTCCGTCCGGTTTTCGGACGGAAGATGGTGCTTGCTCAATGTTTTACCGCCGGCGGCAAAACCGCCGGGCGGAAAACCCGTAAAGTGGGGACTGCTGCACGGGTTTTCCATAGAGCACAATTGTGCTCATTTTCGGCCGGTTTTTTAGGCGGTCTGAAAAACCGCAAACCGGCTGAAAAACCGTCCGAAAACCCGTGCAGTGGGGACATGCCCTAAGGGGTTGTCCAGTTCATTTATATATTTTAGTAAATTAGCCTAAACTGTCTCTATAGACTTTAATGATATTAGATGTGTATGTGGAGTGTTTTCTCTTACTACTACAGTATAGATAGACCTCCTGACTAGCATACATGCCCAGTAGGTAATTATCTGCTGGGCATCTGGACTAATAAGGAGACCAGTGCTTCTATAGTGCTTCGCCAACTGTAAAAGTAAGGGAACATAATCAAGTAAGGCCATATAAATAGTAATAATGTGAAAGCGCACATCTAAAATACATATGAAATCAATAAAGACAGTTAAACACATAGTGAGCCTAACTGAAAAACAAATTAACTGGACAACCCTTTTATTGTACAATTTTTATGATTTGTAATACAATAGATAACATAGGTTATACAATATGTAATACATAGAAAAATTACTGGAAAATGTCTTGAATTTGGTATCGGATAAAACCAAATTTGCGGCACTTGTTTCTGGTATAGGACTGCAGCAGAAATGTTGTGCAAACCAATTAGCAGATTGCTTTTTAGTATTGAATTTTGTGTTCTATTAAGTCTCCGAAATTCATGATAGGCTTTTATTTATCCAGTGCATTTCCAGTGATTGTGCTTTGGGTGAATCTGGCTAAATTTTTTCATTGACCTATATGAATTTTTGGGACATTATTCTTCATTACTGGCCACATCCCTCTTTTTTATATTAGATAGGATTATTTTGACAATTATATTCAGCCCTGTAAAATATCACATCCATGGCTAAGTGTTTTTAAAGAATCTTCACTTTAAAGGGGTAGTGCTCTTGTGCAGTTTTCCGAAAGTAGTTTTAAACCCTGTTAACCTGCATTAAAGAGTTGTATCATTTCATTAAATGGTCTTCAGAATAAGGGGACAGTGAATACAAGCAACTTTGCAATTGGATGTCATTAGCAAAGCTGTCTTGTTTTCACAGTATTCCTTATCTTCGTTTTCTGTAAACAAACTTCCCCAGTGCTGGTCGGATCCCACCTCCTTGCGTTTCATTGGCTGAGGGCTCTAATAATTTACATTCTGTTTGCCCCCCGGACAGCTGTATTCACTGAGCTTGCATTCTTGCCTCTCACTCAGAATTAGGGGCCGACAACAATTTCACTCTATATAGCTAGCTGCCTCCTCATTGACACTGTAGCTGTCTCTATAATCCGAAAACAGCAGAATTGTGCCATGGTGCCTTAATGCTCCTGCGTGTAAAGGGCTGACAAAAATTTCACTCTATACAGCTAACTGCCCCTCCTTAACACTGCAGCTACTGCTGCAATCCGAAAACAGCAGAATTGTGCGTCGGTGCCTTCTGTAAACATGCAGGGAGACGGCTCTGTGCTCTGGATGGATTCAACTGTAGCAAACCTCCAGCTGTGGGAGATCAGTGCTGAGTTCATATAAGACTGTTTAGACTGAATGCAGTCCTGTGGTATGTAAACAGCTCTTACAAAATAAGACTGCATAGGGAGAGGACAGTGATATGTGGAGAGGGGGGGGGGGGGGGGACACACGGGAGCCAGCATGAACAGTGAAGTGGGGCTGATGTCATCCCCTTCAGTTTGGAAACACCCAGCTGGGAGGAGAAGAAACGCCCCCTATATAGCTTAGTTTGCGCTTTCCACCTGATCTCAACACTGAACAAGCAAAACTGTGAACAGGCAGAAGAGGGGCGACATGTGGTCTCAGCCCAGCAGCTTTTTGCTGTGATTTTTATCTCCTTTCTCTGTAGAATATAGTCCTTAGAGAGTAGTCCTAGCTCGTAGTACAGTAAAACTTTGCTGATGAGAGCGTGCCTATATACACATACTTTATCACTGTATCAGTCCCCTAAGATCCAGCTCATTATACACTATAGATACTGTGCAGTTGCATTGCACATTGGATGTGCTCATAAGAATACAAGGAGCAAGTATATTAGGAACACCAGAGGGCACTAATTAAAATTAGTAAGTCCTCCATTGGAAAAATAGAAAATAAATACAGTAACTCAATGTTCAGATTTATATCAGGATATGGTTTTTCTGCATCTTCATAGTGGGATAACCCCTTTAACGCTGTAACCAGGCATGCTCATTAATGCCACCAGGTTTGGTATGCGAAACATTAAAGGATGCGTCACTGAATGAACATTATGAGCCGTCACACCAAAGTGCTAGTCACCTATTGGTAATTAAGTTTACAGTTAGCAAGTAATCAAGAACTGAGCAAAATTTAATAATTACGATGATAATAAAGAGGTTTTATATAGCGCATAAAATTTTTATGCAGAGCAGTACACCGAATTCTGGCAGCACAGATTCTTTGCCCAACTGAGTTTACAATCTAATCTTTATGCCATGTCCAGGGACAAAAGTGACTTGTTCAAGGTCACAGGAAAACAGCATTGGCATTTGAAGAAGTCTTCTCCTTCTTTTCTTATTAGTGCCTCTGCTCGCTATTTGCCTGTCTTTTCTGTGTTGGTTTGTAGTTTAAGGTTTGACTTCGAGTTCCACTGTCCCATAACCTGATTTATTTACTAGGTGTTGACTTTTCCTGCAGTTTTCTGCTTTGCAGTAACTCATCGCTGAACATCTTGGGCCTCATTAACATCAGATTTATGAACCTAGGTTTACCGTGCATTTGAGTCGAATGTTTGGAGCATATACATTTGGAAAATGGGGCAGAACTTGTCCAGTTTGGACTACGTTTACCCTATTGATTCCTATGGCATCGTCAAGGCCTTGCCATGGAATCTAGTGGGATAACTTTATTACTGTATCCTGACAGATACCACAAATAGGGGCAAAAAGCAATGTGAATGTATATTTAAGAGGACTCCAAGTTGAGTATATAACAATGAACCCAAAAATCTTCAGAATAAACTAGATTGGGATTGGTCAATTTTGTAATACAAGCTTCTTTTAATGCAACAGTTTCAGCCTCTGGATAGTGTACTTTAAAATGGGATGCGGGTGAGAGACCAGAGATTGACCATGGCGGGAATATCTTTTTCAGAGAGTGTTCTATTGTTTGCTGATACGCCTGGGTAATGGGTTCTAGCATTCTGAAGGTTTCCAAAACTATTGGGTGATGTACTTATTAAATGTGTGTTCGGATGCCAAGAAATGCTCTGTAGTCTGTCTGGACATGATAAAAAAAAAAAAAAATAGAAAGAAGAAAACTGGTAAACCTTCCTGTTCCGTTACTGCGGCCATCCCCATGATCCTGGCAGCTGGCCCCCATTCGTTCGTCACGTGACCACCATAGCCATACATGCCGCAGCTGTCACCTGCTGGATGGACTGCTACAACCTGTAATTGGCTACGCTGGTCACGTGACGTATGAATGGAGAAGTCATCTGCCTGGATCACCAGAATGGCCACAGCAGTGGTACAGGAGGTTTAGGAGGTAAGTTTTCTTCTAGTTTTTTTTTAACATATCCTGATGGACAGCGAGCTTTTGTTAGTGTAGGAACATCCCTTTAAGAACGTGTAGTAAGTTATCCTAATACCAACTTTTG
>JAODAL010028118.1:0-53833 GCA_025379985.1 Phyllomedusa bahiana
CCCAAAGGGCGGCCTCAAAAACAAAGAGTATGCCCCAAAAGTCAAAAAACACATTGAAATTTATTCGGTTTACAAGGTATTTTTTGGCACTATAAACCCTTTGCTGACTTGCTGGTTTTAAATTTTAAGTACAAGTGGATTATAAACAAAGGGGAAGGGGCAAATTTTTAAAAAGAACCCAAACTGAAATTTTCTGATAAAAAAAGTGGTTTTGCACCTAACAAAGAGACCTCCCGTTACTAGAAAAAATGTGTACCCAATTTTCGGGTGCCCAATACCCAGAAAATTTCAATAGAAAACTTTAAAAATAAAGCTATTGAAAATTGTCTACACTAATCTTGGTGAACTTTTCCAGTTTCTTTATAGAGCTTGTTTTTTGTTCGCCCGGGGGGGCCCCCCCTCCACCCCCCCATGATTTTACAGGGGTAGATGCCCTTTAAAATTTTCTCCTAAAAAAAAACTATAAAAAAATTTCTTCCAATCTCTAATTAACTAAATTGTAAGGATCACAGCAAATAGTAGAGGGTTTCTCTGTAAAGAAAATAAAAATTTCGCTGAGCTTTTTGGGACACAAGAGACGCGGGGCCCTTTTTCCCTGAGACGCTGAGGCATGATCGAACAGGAAGGGCTTTCTATTAAAAACGGGGTCATGTTTTTTTTCCCAGCCAATCGAAACCCAAACACCCCCATCTACTCGCACACCCCTCTCACCTTGCTCTATTCTTAATCTTTTTGCTGGCCCCCAAAAATTTACAGAAGCGCCGAAAAAAGCCGACTTAATAGAGATCACAGATTTAACCTAAATTTCGCTTTTAAAAAAAATCCGTCACCATAAAAAACTGTGCCGATTTCAACTTTGTCGATAAAATCGCTCAAACCACTAACCATCATTTTTACCAAGATTGAACGCTGTAAAAACAAAAAAACAAACCACAAAAATGAACAAGTATGGGTTTTTTTTTACATTTTTCCCCCTTTCAATTTTTTTGCGGGTTTCCTATATATTCTTGGGAATAAATAATACATTAGAAAGTACTTTTTTTCCCACAAAATAAAACCCCCATAGTCTTGTAGGTGGAAAAAAAAAATTTAGGTCTGGGGAAAGGGGGGAGGGAAAAAGGAAAATGAAAAAAATGTCGTTAAGGGGTTAAAAACTAGAAGTGTTAAAGGGGTTCTCTACCTCCAATCTTTAACTCCAAGTGTGCTGCTGAGGCCCCAAGAATAAAAAAAAAAACACACTCAGAATAATTTCTTCAAAAGTCAGATGACCACTGCACTCTAGGTTGGGATGATGTTCTGTGCAGCCTAAACGGAAAAACGAAAATGCAGATGACTTGGAGACATTTTCTTGGCGGTTTAGCAGCACAGTTGGATGAAAAAAAGGGAAGGTAGAAAATACCTTTACTATTTTATTTTTATCAACTAACAAAATGCAAAAGAACAAAAGGGAACCCGAACCAAAACAAATAATTGGTGGGACCACCTTTTGCATTTCAAGTCTTACATGCCTCCACAGAGCCCTAATCTCATCATCATCCAGTCTGTATGGGCTTACAGGATCTGAGCAAGCTTTATGCACAGAAGACCTGGGCCTAGTTCTCCAAGATGTTTGGAATAATCTCCCAACCGATTTCCTTCAAAACCTGTCTAAAAGAACCTAGAAGAACTGATGCTGTTCTAAAGGCAAAGGACGGTAGCACCAAATATTGATTTGATTTTGATTTATCTTTACTTGTTTGTTTTAACTTTCCATTTTTAATTGATAAAAATGAACTATTAACTTCTAGTTGTGGAAGCATTCTTATTTTGCAGCATTTTTTCCACACACCTGCCTAAATCCTTCGCAAAGTACTGTAGATAATCATGATATATCAGGGCTAGAGTCCAAAGAAAGGCATGCAACAAAGCGCCCTTAAGGATTATTAGTGGATCACAAGAAATGACTCATAAGCCATTGGTTTTCCAAGAGTGTCTAGTGAATCCTCGCTTACGATGATTCAACCAACTAATGTCCTATTACATGGATAAATGGTAATTTAGCTGGAGTCTCAGTTATTAAATAAATAATGTAAAATAAGTGGAGCTCATCAGCAATTGCAATCCACCTACGGCTCACTATTTTTCTGTGTGTAGTGCAAGGACACCATCGACTACCAGCACAAAATCCAAAGAGTAAAGAAAGTCCAGCACTTCCATAAAACAAAATTTTATTTGTAATCCAAAAAATTAGTATAAAGTCCAAAATGATCATGTAGAGTATGTTTTGACGCAAGTGAAAAGCTGTGAACAAGGACGCTTTTGTCTGAAACGCATCGAAGTTGGTCTTACTACTTACAATTTAATGGTTTACAAATAAAATTTTGTTTTATGGAAGTGCTGGACTTTTCCACAATTTGAGGCTTCAGTCACCAGAAGGCTAAGGTGTTCTCCATTCACATCCCACATTTAAAAACTATGTAAACATCCTAATGTTATCAATCAAACCAGTTCATTACCCAACAATTTAACGCTGCAGATTAATTATACATCATATTTGCTCATATTTTGTCTCTCTTTCTCTTTAAAAAACAGGGTGCTCACATATTTTTTTTCCTTTGGCTTATTGATTAAAAGAAGATTACACACTATTGTGAATTCCATCCGAAATATATTCCACTGTAATTACAACAATAATCAGAATCATGAGAGCATCAATCCTACACCAGAACTGGCATTATGCCTTCACAGTCCGTGTCAGCATATAAAATACCAAAAGTTTCCCCTTCACAAACAACACAGTGCCCCATTTCAGGAATTCACTACATACAAACGGCACAAAAATTTGTCTCACTCCTGCTAAAATTAATGGCAGAAAACTATTGGTGGCTACCAGTGGCTGGAGACTTCCCTGTTCTTCTGGGAGAATAAAAAAGTATGGCACTATCCTTTCATTGTACAACAGAAATGTGGCTGAACAAGCAATTGAGCAAATGCACCTAAGTAAAAGAATAGTCACATTAATAATATTGGTGGTATTTTACTAGGAATACTTCCAATGCCCCATAAGCAGGGGTCTGATTGTTGGAGCCACCAACCAATTACTAAAAAGGAGTGGCAGCAGTGCTTTGAAAGTGTCCAGCCAATTTAGCTTCTGTCAGCTCCATTCAACTTTTTTAAAGGGGTTTTCTCACCATGCTGTTTCATGCTGAGTCAATGTCAGCTTCAGACTCACACTTGCTGGTCAGGTTGTGGGTGGTTCTATAGCAGTGATTGTCATATTATCTCTGCTATTACTAGCTATTCACATTACAATGACACAAGTCTAGGATATTTATAATCTGTAGTGAACAAAGTTGCATAGCTCTAAGATTTAAAGTTCATCTTTAGCTTAAATTAACAAGCCCTTATGCTGGAGATAAGACTCAGCAAGGAGTGATTCACCATGGTCAGATGGCAGCTGGGAGCAATGAAAGAGCAGAGAGAGGTGGTCGGTAACCAAGAGAAACTTGTCTACACTGCTATTCCTAGCTATTCCTGTTACAGTGATATAACACTGAAGGTTTGTAAATAGTAGTCTACAAGGCTACAGAGCTTTGTCATTACCTTAGGTAGAGATAAGACTCAGCCGGAAGTGACTTGCCATGGTCAGACTGGCTGACAGCAGCTTAGAGTACTGAGATATAAAAGAGACCAATGAGAGGTGGTCGGTAACCAGAGAAACATGTATTCTAACAGTATATAAAATCTTCATTATCTCCTGAACAAAGCAAACTCAAAACAGCAATGTGCTTGCTTATAGTCTTCATTTACTTTTCTCTACATGTTAAAAGCTAATCATTGTAGTGAGCAAACCCCTTTAATGTGTCTTGATACATGGCCATTATAGTCAAAGACTGTCAACGCAATCATCTTGTACAAAGCTGGCAAAAATCAATGCAATGTGTTATTCTAGAGATTAATAGCATTCTACATTTTTGGTACCAGGCACTTGGTAGGGTATAAGAAAATGTATTAAAAGAAAATTTAATTTTTTAGTAATAAATGTATCTGTAATACATATAAAAGCAAAAAACAGGCAAATGCATTTTGTAACAATAAAGGTATGTTGTTAAATAGTTGGCAAAGGCCATGCAAGAATGGGTGCAGGATCGTGAGTTCAAGGTCAATGAAGGAGGAGGGTTGACAATAAAAATTATTAAACATAACAAAAATAAAATAAAAAATAATTAATATTTAAAACTATTTAACCCCTTTAAGGGGTTTTGCCACAATGTCATTTATTTTCCTCACCAGTCCTCTTGCTCTAATTCTGGCTTGAAAAAGAAACATCTTCAGCTTCAGAAAAAAAAATTCCTTCAAGCCTTGTGTGCACACCCCTCTCCCCAAATCTGTAAGGCAACAGTGCTAACCACTGTTAAAGGTGTTTTCTTGCTACAAATATCATATCTGTAATGATGTTGACAGTAAAAATAAGCACTTTTGTAATTGGTTTGTATTACCTAAATTATTTAGTATAGCAGCTATGAGCTAATTTGTAAGTGTCTAGAGCTAAAGCTGCAGCCTGAGGTTGGGTCACGCCCTCTGTGCTGTGATTGGCTCCCTGATATTTAGGTCAGTCCTGGTCGGGACACGCCTCCTATGCTGTTATTGGTTGTCCTGCACTCTCTTCCCTTTGAACTGTATGAAAATGAAACTGAAACTGGATTTCTGTGCTGTTTGTATGTATGTTCTCATTGTCTTTCACAGCCATCTGAGCAGTGTAATGAAGGGTGTCTGAGCTCTCTATACTCATCTCCCAGTGACAGCTCTATGTGAAGGACCTGGGCAATTAATGAGTCTCTAGCTGTTAGATTCACTCTCCCCTCCATATAACACAGCCTTATACAATCTGTTCCCCCCTATACCTCCTGCCTGATAGCAGAGGTGGGAGCAGAGTGCATTTCTCACATTTTTTTAATCAATATAGTCTGTATACTGTATAACTGTTTACACCAATGCAGATGTTCTGGTTACAAGGATTGGAGCCTGGGAGGGAGGTGACAGCTCTCCAGGCATGAGAACTGACCATTGCAGGAGGTCTGCAGAGCTGTGACATCCTCTCTCTCCCACCGCTCACACAGAATGATGATGATGACTCAGGAGGGAGCATGGAGGGGGTGGGATGATGTCACCAGTCTTCAGTGAGGGAAGACACACCTATTGGGAGGAGAGACCCGCCCCTGGATTTGAAGCTGTAAGAGAGAGAGAAAGCTCATGATGTCTGTAAAAGTCTGTATTGAGAAAACCCATTTAAATGAATGATGTAATTTATTATTTTACTGATCCATACTTTATTTTACATTTATTCTAGAGATTTGCAGGGATCAAAAGGGTTACAGAAATGAATGTCAGCCTAAACATGGTCTTTACACCAACTGGAAGTATATTTAGACGGCACATTTGGCACCCATGTATTATAAGATGTCATTATTACATGTGAATAGTTAATAGTTAAAATGTAATTCAAGAATATATAACTCAAAACCAATGCTGGTAAAGTTTCTTTTGATTTCCCATAAGATATTAAGCAAATATTTCAAATTCTGCTTACTTTACCAATGTGGAGAGTGATATTGTGTGACCACAGAGGAAATTTCTAAACATACACTGTAATATGATTGGGTCAACCAGAAATGAAATCATTATCAAAATCTGAGAATGACAAAAAAAAGGGTTGTAATTTTCTGCTTATTTTTTAACCAGTTCCTGACCAGACAATATACATCTGCCCCCCTTCCTGACCAGGCACATTTTCCTTGTCTGTAGTACATGCTGGTTGGAACACTATAACACTTTTGGGCGCTTAGTTATTTTACTTTGTTATTTCCGGATAATATGTTAGGCTTTAGTTTTATGTCATTTTTTTTTACATTTAATTTGACGGAAAATAATTTTTGAAAAGTTTGTTCTTCAAATATTTCTATTTAATTATTTTTTTAACACAAAAGTGTCACTAAAATTAGTCTTATAGTTGCGTCACTTTTCCAATACAAAGATTTATATATAGGTGATATAAAGTTTTAGGGTCGGGGCTAAAAGTAGCAGCTTAGACTGTTAGTATTTATTTTATTAATATTTTGTGTGTTTTAGTTACTTTACTATACATATTGTGCCCCTCCTCAGATCAGATAAAAGCCTTTGGGATGCATTTTTATTTCTTTTTTTTTTTTTTTTTTTTTTTTAATGGCGATTTCCCCTGGAACTGGGACTGGTATATGAGACATTGTAACAGGAGAAAACATTGACTGTAAAGCGGATCTGGGTCTGATAAGACCCAGCAGCTCAGACAGTTACCGAGCAACAGCGATCATGTGAGCACTAGACAGAAAAGCAGGAAGCCAATACAGGCATCCTGCCTCTCTGTGTATACAGCACTGCTTGCGTGCTGTATACACAGCGATCCAGAAGCCAGGGATGATAATAAATCATCCCTGTCTTCTCAGTGAAGAGCCCAGCTATGGTTAAAGGGGTTGTATCATTTCATTAAATGGTCTTCAGAATAAGGGGACAGTGAATACAAGCAACTTTGCAATTAGATGTCAATAGCAAAGCTCTATTGTATTCACAGTTTTCCTTATCTTCTGTTTCTGTTTACACTGATATTCAGTGCTGGTCGGATCCCTCCTCCTTGCATGTCACGAGCTGAGAGCTCATTTACATTCTGTCAGGCCCCCGTACAGAGCTTGCATTCCTGCTTTTCACTCAAAGTAAGGGACTGGCACATTTTCACTCTGCACAGCCAGTAGAAACAGAATAACACTGCGGGGCTTCTACAATCAGGAAACAGCACAATCGTGTGTCAATCCCTGCCTCTCCTGAATAGAAGGGAGATCTGTGCTGTTCATAGAAACCTGGATTCAACTGTAACAAATCTCCAACTGTGAGAGGAGAAGAGATCAGTGCTCAGTCTAGATTGAATGCAGCCTGTGGTATGTATGCAGCTCTTATAAATAAGACTGATAGGGAGAGACACAGTGACATGTGGACTCAGAGATGGGGGGGGCGTCTCAGGAACCAGCATGAACAGTGAAGGGGGGATGATGTCACCAGCTGGGAGGGGAAGAAACGCCCCTGCATTTCTAGAGTTGAGAAGCTGAGAGCAGTATGAATCAGCCGAACTAAAGAAGCGATACATCCCCTTTAAGAGCCAGCTTTCCACCTGCGCAGCTGCACAATTAGTTACAGAACGTCTGTGCAGAGATAAACAGCCATAGCCCAGACGTTTATTGTCCATGGGCGGTCAGCAAGTAGTTAATAACAACCTGTTGTTCCCATTGAGCTCTTTACTTGTTTTATTCATTTATATGGCATTGTTATGATCCACAGAGCTGTACAGAGACTACGTTACTTTTCTTCTGTCAGAGATTGTCATTATTCACATTGTCCCTGTCCATAGTCTACATTTTGGATTAATCAGTATGTTTTTTGAGGTGTGGGGAAAACCAGAGGAAACCCAGGGAGAACGTACAAACTCCTTGTAGATATTGTCCCTTGTGGGATTTGAACTCAAGACCAGAGCACTGCAAGGAAACAGTGGTACACTGAACCACCATGCTGCTTTCTTTACTTACAGAATTACTTGTAGTATATTAGGGAATTATATATGAATGTTGGTGCTGACAGGCCAGTTCTAAATAGCTTTAAGGCAGTGTAGAATGTGCCAGAATGTATGAACCTGTTCTTCTGCAGGTCAGGGTACATACATGGGCAGTTTTTTTAGTGCACAATACCACAAGTCTGGCTCAGGCACCACCTTTACCCTGGTCTGGCTGTTCTTCTGCAGGTCATACATACAGGGCAGTGTAGTGCCAATACCACAAGTCTGGCTCAGGCACCACCTTTACCTGGTCTGGCTGTTCTTCTGCAGGTCATACATACAGGCGCAGTGTAGAGCCAATACCACAAGTCTGGCTCAGGCACCACCTTTACCCTGGTCTGGATGTTCTAACTGTTCTGCGCCTAAATTTGGCGTCAAAGAATCATAAATGTGTCTGCTTCAATTAATGTGGTACGATGACCTCAGAACGCTCCAAATCTTTGGCACGTTAAAAAGTGTCTTTAGTGCATTACAAAGGGACTTATCATTACAAAGTTTGGAGTGCACCTGTTCATACATTCTTTTTGCCTCAAGTACACCAGAAAACTGGTGCAGCCCCGTTCATACATGTCGCTCTTAGTGTTTCTAACATTGTGGTCACTTATAGAACTCAATACAATTGGCATAATCTTGATACATGTTGCATTATACATTCAGTTTTTTACACATTACTTTATTCACTCTATTTTGTATTGTTTTTCAGAGAACTCATTAAATAATTTTTGGGAGGACTTTTTTTTCCTTTTTGTTTCAGGAGAAAAAAGTTTTCTTTCAGCCCTGTGTGATGTCTCCCTACTTTTTATTCCCCTTTTACACTTAAGACACCATCAATTTCTCCTGTTTTTTATACAGTATATGACATCCAGCACAGGTTTATGAAGGATTAGTCTTGTCAAACTAATGTAGTCCTAGTCTTCATCAGGGTGAGGCTTTGGATGTCATATATCTAGATTTTTCTAAAGCATTTTGTAACGGTTCTGGAGGTGGATCCACTGGACCACCGCAGGCGATGGCGTAAGCCCCTACCAGGGAGTGGAATCTAAGTGGGACCCGGTTTTCACCAGAGCCCGCCGCAAAGCGGGATGGTCTTGCTGCGGCGAGTGTCCACCAGGTCACTACCACTGGCGGGGCTTGCCTGCGGTGGTGGCCAAGGGTGCGAGGTACAGGAACGGCAGGCAGGCTCGTAGTCGAGGACAGACAGAAGGTCAGGACAGGCGGCTCTGGTTCGTGGACGGTAGACAAGCAGGTGGTCGGGGCAGGCGGCAAGGTTCATAGACGGTAGACGTAGCAGAGGGTCGGTACACAGGAAGGCAATACAGGAACGCTCAGGAACACTTTCACCATGGGTATGAACACTAAGGATCCGGCGAGGGCCGGCAGGAAGTGACCGGACTAAATAGGAGCAGTGCCCGGCAATGAACTAATTACCGGCGCACTGCCCTTTAAATTCAAATTGCCGGCGCGCATGCGCCTCTAGGGGCGGAGCTACATGCCGGGACACGGAAGCAGCCTGAGCAGGAGCGTGGCCGGGTAAGTGCATGCCGGCGGGGACGGGGAGGCGGGCGGACCCCGAACCCGACGTGCGGGACGGGGCTCCGCTCGGTGCAGGAGCACGGGCGCGCCTGCGACCCGGGACAGTGGTCGCAGGGGTGTCCGTGACAGTACCCACCCCCCTTGGCCCCCCCCCCTCTTACTGGATTGGAGAAATCTCTGGATGAGACTGCGGTTCAGGATGTTCTCCTCCGGCTCCCAGGACCTCTCTTCAGGGCCGAAACCCCTTCCAGTCCACCAAGAAGTATCGCTTTCCCTAGTTTCTTCATGCCCAGAATCTCCTTGACCTCGAAGACATTGGGCGCATCAGCCACAGACGGAGGAGGAGCGGCCTTCTGGGAAAAAATGGTTAAGGACCAGAGGTTTCAATAAGGGAATTCTCATCGTGGGAGGGAGCCGGAGTTTGTATGCTCCCGGATTGATGCGGCTGATGACCTCAAAGGGTCCCAGGAAACGGGACCCAGTTTGTGAGACGGCATCGTTAAGCGGACTTATCTAGATGAGAGCCCCCCCTTTTCCCCTGGGGAGAACACCGGAGGAGGGATTCTTCTCTTGTCAGCGTGAGACTTCTTGCGCTCGGTCGCGCGGAGAGCGAGGGACTGACGGGGTCTGGGACCAGATGGCCTTCATGTCTTGAACCAGTGCGTCCGCCGCCGGGACCTCGGAGGAGGTTGCCAGAGGGAGAGGGGGGCGGGGATGCAAGCCATACACGATGTAGAAGGGGGAGGCCCTCGGACTCGGACTCAAGGGAGTTAATAGGGAGAAAACTCCGCCCACGGCAGTAAATTGGCCCAATCCTCTTGTCGTGCCGAGACGAAATGACGAAGGTAGCAACCCAGGACTTGGTTGACCCTCTTCACCTGGCCGTTCGTCTGTGGATGGTAACCGGAAGAGAAGTCGAGCTTCACTTGAAGTTGGTTGCACAGAGCTCGCCAAAACCTGGAGGACAAATTGAACTCCCGGTCCGAGACAATTTGCTGAGGGAGTCCATGGAGCCATAACACATGGATGAAGAATAACTCAGCTAGCCGGGAGGCGGATGGCAGCTCTGGCAACGGGACGAAATGGCCATTTTGGAAAAGCGATCAGTAATCACCCATTTATTGGTGTTGCCAGACGACGTAGGGTGTTCGGTTATATAGTACATCGCAATATTGGTCCAGGGTTGAGTGGGAACAGGGAAGTGGCTGAAGTAGGCCTGCCGGCTTGTGTGACGTGGCGTCTTGTTCCGGGCACAGGAGTCGCAAGACGAACAAGTCCTTGATATCCTTCTCAGCTCTGGCCACCAATAGAACCGGGATATCAGGTGGAAGGTTCTTCGGCGCGCGGGATGGCCAGCCACCAATGAGCAAATGTCCCCATTTCAAGATAACGTCTGCGGATGAGCAGGACGCACATAAGTCCTTCCAGGAGGGACCTTCTGGAGGTCCACTGGAGCAGCCGAGATGAGACGTTCTGGGGGGGAT
Organism: Phyllomedusa bahiana; assembly: GCA_025379985.1. Classification (NCBI taxonomy): domain Eukaryota; kingdom Metazoa; phylum Chordata; class Amphibia; order Anura; family Hylidae; genus Phyllomedusa; species Phyllomedusa bahiana. The sequence continues at coordinate 10,633 of JAODAL010028118.1, forward strand.
GATGTGTTCAGGAGAGGTCTCTCACCCACCACGTCGGAAGCACGGAGAGGGCATCAGCTCTCACATTCTTCTCGGCATTGGCCTGAAATGGGATCTGAAAGTCGAACCGGAGAGAAGAAGAGCACACCACCTGGCCTGGCGTGGGTTAAGTCGCTGAGCAGTCTGCAGATATTGGAGGTTCTTGTGGTCCGAGTAGATACGGATGGAAAACGGCACCCTCCAGCAGATAACGCCACTCCCTCCAGGGCAATTTGATGCCAGTAGCTCCCGGTCGCCAATCGTGTAATTCCTCTCGGCTGAAGAGAACGTCTTGGAGGAAGCCGCACGACACAGTCTTACCCATAGGCCCTTTTTGTGTAAGGACTGCTCCAGCCCCACAGACGAAGCATCCACTTCCAGAGTGAAGGGTTTCGCGGGGTCTGGACGTGCAAGGATAGAAGCCGTAGCGAAGGCGGATTTGAGCTTCACAAACGCCTCCTCGGCCTCGACAGGCCAAGCGATGGATTGGCTTGTTTCTTGGTGAGAGCCACTATCGGGGCCACCACGTAGAGAAGTGTGGGTGAATTGGCGATAGTAATTGCAGAAGCCCAAGAATCGCTGGATAGCCCGCAGCCCGACGGGGCGTGGCCATTGCAATACGGCAGACAGTTTAGCAGGGTCCATCCGTAGGCCTTGGTCAGAGATGACATACCCCAGAAACGGGAGGCTAGTCTGATGGAAGAGGCACTTCCCTAGCTTGGCATACAGGTGGTTCTCCCGGAGACGTCTTAGTACTTGACGGACATGGCTGCGGTGGGTCTCGAGGTCAGGGGAGAACACCAGTATGTCATCGAGGTAGACTACCACGCAGGAGAGGAGGAGGTCCCTGAAGACGTCATTCACGAGCTCCTGAAAGACGGCTGGCGCATTACAGAGTCCGAAGGGCATCACCAGGTACTCGTAGTGCCCATCCCTGGTGTTGAAGGCCGTCTTCCATTCATCGCCCTTGCGGATTCGGACCAAGTTGTAGGCCCCTCTCAAATCCAACTTGGAGAAAATCTTGGCGCCTTGCAGGCGATCAAAAAGTTCCGTGATCAGCGGCAAGGGGTAACGGTTCTTTACCGTGATCTTGTTCAAGCCCCGGTAGTCAATGCAGGGCCGTAAGGTACCGTCCTTCTTCTTCACGAAAAAGAACCGAGCGCCAGCGGGGGACGAGGACTTCCGGATGAACCCCTTCTTGAGATTCTCCTGGATGTTCTCCGACATGGCTTGAGTCTCAGGAACAGACAGAGGGTAGACTCGGCCACGGGGAGGACTGGTACCCGGCAATAAGTCGATCGGGCAATCGTATGGACGATGCGGCGGAAGACTCTCGGCTTGTCTCTCGGAGAACACATCGGCATACTCCAGATATTCGGGCGGCAGCCCGGGCAGCGGCTCCTGAAGGGTTAAGCGAGAGCAGGGAAGCACCGGGCGAGGTGCCACCAAACAACGCCCCCGACAGTTGGGACCCCAACGAATCACCTCTCCAGTAGACCAGTCCAGGATAGGAGAGTGGAGCCGTAGCCATGGGAGTCCGAGGAGGATCGCCGACGAGGAGCGAGGCAACACATAGAAGGCGATCTCCTCCTTATGCAGTGCCCCCACATGGAGGGACAGTGGCTTGGTGACGAACTGGATGGTGTCGCTAAGCAGCTCCCCGCTGACTGATGAGATGACAAGCGGTTTCTCCAGACGTACCACTGGAAGCCGATACCGCCTGACTAGAGGCTGGTGGATGAAGTTCCCGGCTGAGCCCGAGTCCAGAAACGCCGGAACCTGGAATGTGATACCAGACTCTGACACGACCTGCACAGGCATCAACAGGCGTGGAGAGGAGGAGGTTGCACCTAGGAATGCCTCTCCCACAGATCCTAGGTGCGGGAGTTTCCCGCAGCCTTGGGGCGCTTGGGACAAGTCCTCCGAAAATGCTCTGGGCTGCCACAGTAGAGACACAAGCCTAGTTGTCGCCGCTGGGCCAATTCTTGCTCAGAGAGGCGAGCCCGATCAATCTGCATGGGCTCGTCGGTGGGTGTTGGAGGCTGTGGCGCAGGAGGCCCCTGGAACACCGGTGCCAGGCGAGGAAACCGGCGAGGTTGGGCTGACTGGCGCTCTTGCAGAAGCTCCTCCTCCCGTTCAATGAAGCGTATATCGATGCGGGTCGCCAACCGGATCAAGTCGCTAAGGGAGGACGGGAGGTCTCTAGCGGCCAAGACGTCTTTAACTCGACTTGAGAGTCCCTTCTTGAAACGTAGCACATAGTGCGCCTCGTTCCATGTCAGTTCAGAGGCCAGCGTACAGGAATTGCACCGCGTAGTCTCCTACAGACAGGTCTCCCTGCGTAGATTTAGAAGGGCCGTCTCAGCGGAGGAGGCACGGGCTGGTTCCTCGAAGACGTTGCGGAAACTCACTGAGGAATGACTGTAGATCTGCCGTCACCAGGATCATCTCTGTCCCATAGGGTGTAGCCCATGCCAGGGCCTTCCGGAGACGGAGGCTGACCACAAAGCCACCTTCGCACGTTCGGACAGGAAACTGGTCGGTCATCAGCTCTCACGTGCATAGAGCATTGAGTGATAAACCCCCTGCATAGTTTGGGTCACCGCTGAACTTGGATGGGAGTGACAGCCGAAGCTTGGGTCCCCTGGGGATCACCGGAAACGCATGGGGCAGGAGCAACTGGAAATGGCGGTGGCTGCTGCTGGACGGTGACGAGCTGCTGCACCAAGGAGGAGAGTTGCTCGAGCTGCTGCGCTTGCTGCGCAATCTGTTGTGATTGCTTGACCACGACGTTGGTGATGCTGGCAACACTTGGCAAGGGTACCTTGGCGGGAATCCATGGCCGATCCTACTGTAACGGTTCTGGAGGGGGATCCACTGGACCACCGCAGGCGATGGCTAAGCCCCTTCCAGGGAGTGGAATCTAAGTGGGACCCGGTATTCACCAGAGCCCGCCGCAAAGCGGGATGGTCTTGCTGCGGCGGGTGTCCACCAGGTCACTACCACTGGCGGGGCTTGCCTGCGGTGGCGGCCAAGGGTGCGAGGTACAGGAACGGCAGGCAGGCTCGTAGTCGAGGACAGACAGAAGGTCAGGACAGGCGGCTAAGGTTCGTAGACGGTAGACGTAGCAGAGGGTCGGTACACAGGAAGGCAATACAGGAACGCTCAGGAACACTTTCACCATGGGTATGAACACCAAGGATCCGGCGAGGGCCGGCAGGAAGTGACCGGACTAAATAGGAGCAGTGCCCGGCAATGAACCAATTACCGGCGCACTGCCCCTTTAAATTCAAATTGCCGGCGCGCGCGCCCCTAGGGGCGGAGCTACACGCTGGGACACGGAAGCAGCCTGAGCAGGAGCGTGGCCGGGGACGTGCCTGCCGGCGGGGACGGGGAGGCGGGCGGACCCCGAACCCGACGTGCGGGATGGGGCTCCGCTCGGTGCAGGAGCACGGGCGCGCCTGCGACCCGGGACAGTGGTCACAGGGGCGTCCGTGACACATTTGATACGGTGCCACATAAAAGGTTGGTAAGTAAGATGAGAATGCTTGGACTGGGGGAAAATGTCTGCAAGTGGGTAAGTAACTGGCTCGGTGATAGAAAACAAAGGGTGGTGGTACGCAGGCCCGCCATACAGGGGGTACAGCCAGTACTCCTGTATGGGGCCCGGCGAAATAAGGGGGCCCGCTGCAAGCAGGCCCCTTATTTCATATCAGAGACTGGCACACGAGCGCTACATTTAATAAGGGTCCCGGCCGGCGCTGCAGAGAGGGGGCCCGCGCTGCCGGTCACAGCTGCAGTCACAGTCACTCTTTTCACTTACTTCCCCTGCGCTGTGACTGGAGCTGGAGCCCTCCTGCTCTCTCTAACTGAGGCCGGGATGAAGAATTCAATTAGTGAAGCCCCGCCCCCTGTCACCGCTGGCCAGTACACAGCGCGGCATGGACAGAGAGAGCAGGAAGACTCCGGCTCCAGTCACAGCGCGGGGGAAGTAAGTGAAAAGAGTGACTGTGACTGCAGCTGTGACCGGCAGCGCGGGCCCCCTCTCTGCAGTGTTCCCAGCCCCCTTGTCCCCACAGCCCACAGTGTGGGGGGCCCCCTCATCCCCACAGCCCACTTTGTGGGTGACCCCCACGTCCCCACACCCCACTGTGTGGGGGCCCCCACGTCCCCACAGCCCTCTGTGTGGGGCCCCCTCGTCCCCTCCGCCCTCTGTGTGGGGCCCCCCCTTCCCCACAGCCCTCTGTGTGGGGGGCCCCCTCGTACCCACAGCCCTCTGTGTGGGGGCCCCCCTCGTCCCCAATGCCCTCTGTGTGGGGGCCCCCTCGTCCCCACAGCCCTCTGTGTGGGGGCCCCCTCGTCCCCACAGCCCTCTGTGTGGGGGCCCCCTCGTCCCCACAGCCCTCTGTGTGGGGGCCCCCTCGTCCCCACAGCCCTCTGTGTTGGTGGACCCCCTCGTCCCCACAGCCCCTCTGTAGTCTGGGGTCCCCCTCGTCCCCACAGCCCTCTGTGTGGGGGCTCCATCCTCTCCCCACATGCACATCTAAGACTGGGGGACGAGGGGGCCCCCACACACAATCTTGGGGGGACGAGGGGGCCCGCACACACAAAGCTAGGGGGAAGAGGGAGGCAAACAGACACAAGGCTGGGGGGACGAGGGGGCCCCCACACACAAGGCTAGGGGGACGAGGGAGGCCCCCACACACAAGGCTGGAGGGATGAGGGGGCCACACCTACCTCCCTGGTTGCCCAGCTACCACCTACCTGGCTACCTACCTCCCTAGCTACCTCCCTGGTTGCCCAGGTACCTACCTCCCTAGCTACTACCTACCTCCTTAGCTACCACCTACCTACCTCCCTAGCTACCACCTACATACCTACCTCCCTAGCTACCACCTACTTACCTCCCTAGCTACCACCTACATACCTACCTACATACCTACCTAGCTCCCTAGCTACCACCTACCTGGCTACTTACCTCCTTAGCTACCTCCCTGGTTGCCCAGTTACCTACCTCCCTCGCTACCACCTACCTGGCTGCCTGGCTACCTACCTCCCTAGCTACCACCTGCCTGGCTACCTACCTCCCTAGCTACCACCTACATGGCTGCCTACCTCCCTAGCTACCACCGACCTGGCTACCTACCTCCCTAGCTACCACCTACCTGGCTACCCGGCCACCTACTACCCACCTGGCTACCCGGCTACATACCTACCTGTCTGTCCACTACTCGGTTACCTACCGACGGGGGCCCACTACCTATGTATGGGGGGTGGGGGGGGCTATACACCTAATTATCAGGGCACAACGGGGGTCATTATTACCATTTTTTGGCACTATGGATGGGGAGTTTGTACACGAGGGGTGGACACAGGTAGGAAGATGATAAAAAAAAAGTGAGGAGTCTCAGGTGTTTGTGTTGTGAATTTGCAGGGGCGAGTTTGTGGTCGGAGAAGTCATCCTGGAGGGCTGGACCGGATGGAGAAGAAAAGGGAACGTGAATGACTCAGACAAGACATCAACTGTAAGTCAACTTAAATGTGTAACTCGCATTTGTATATACCACTATATTTGTCACCCGTATGGCAGTAATATTGTATTCTATATGTGTATGAATTATATTCACCCCCGCTGACTTGTTTTGGATGGTAATTAATTTGCCAAATTGAGAATTCAGCATTTTTACTTTACTGGGGGCGGGGCAATGGGGTTGCTGGGGACGGGACTTGTAGGGGGGCCCAGACGCTCAAGCTGTATGGGGCCCAGAAATTTCTGTTGGCGGCCCTGGTGGTACGTACTCGGAATGGATCCCTGTTACAAGTGGGCTACCACAGGGTTCAGTATTGGGCCCTTTTCTCTTTAATATATTCATTAATAATGTTACACAAGGATTGCATAGTAGAATATCTATCTTTGCAGATGACACTGTTTTATTACAAAAGGATCTGGATAAGTTGGAGGCCTGGGCAGATAAGTGGCAGATAAGGTTTAACACAGATAAATGTAAGGTCATGCACATGGCAAGGAAAAATGCATTCCATGATTACCTGTTAAATGGAAAAAATGGGTAAAAGTGACATGGAGAAGGACTTGGGAATCTTAGTGGACAGTAAACTTAATTGTAGCAGCCAATGTCAGACAGCAGCTGCAAGGCAAATATGATCATGGGTTGTATTAAAAGGGGAATAGATGCACAGGATGAGAACATTATTCTCCCAATACACAAGATACTGGTCAGACCACACATGGAATATTGTGTACAGTTTTGGGCACCAGTGCACAGGAAATACATTGTAGAGCTTGAACAGGTTCAAAGACGGGAAACAAAAATAATAAAAGGACTGGGTGGACTACAATACCCAGAAAGATTAGCAAGGTTAGGGTTATTTAGTTTACAGAAAAGACGGCTTCGGGGGACATAATAAATATGTTTAAATATATTAAAGGTCAATATAGAGATCTCTCCCAAGATATTTTTAACCCAGGACTGTATCTAGAAAAAGTCAGCATCTTCTTCATCTTGAATAAGAAAGTTTCTACATAGATATAGAAAGAGATTCTTTACTGTAAAAGCAGTGAGACTGTGGAACTCTCTGCCAGAGGAACTTGCCTTGGTGACTTTACTATCAGAGTTCAAAAAGGGTCTGGATGTATTTCTAGAGTGTAATACTATAATAGTTTATATTGAATAGTATTCTAGAGTAGGGTCGTTGATCCAGGAATTTCTTCTGATTGCTAGACTGGAGTCGAGAAGGAATTTTTTCTCTAAAATAAGGATAATTGGCTTCTACCTTATGAGGGTTTTAGCCTTTCTCTGGATCAACACTGTAGCACCATAGCCTGAGCTGGATTTCCCATAAGATATTAAGCAAATATTTCAAATTCTGCTTACTTTACCAATGTGGAGAGTGATATTGTGTGACCACCTTATGTAACTATATACTGTATCTAGAGTTATTATACCATAACAGAGTATGTGCATCACACCCTACCTTTTAACAAATTCTGAGAATTTTCTGAGTATTGGGCAATTTTTTAATGTGTCCTTGCAGCCTCTAGGTCACGGAAAAGCAAATGAAAGGTATTGAGATAATCAGAATTAAAAGGTGTAATAATCAATGCTTGGACTCATGCACATTCTTCTGTATTCCATCTAATCAAATGAGCCAATTGACTTGCAAGATAATACATATGTATCTCAGGGAACGAGACACCACCCTCAAACCAAGAATTACAGAGATATTTTACAGTGACACATGCTCTACGATTATGCCACACAAACGATATCAGGATACTAATATTATGATTTAGGAGAGCAGACGGGAGATAGATTGGGGAGTGCTGAAGTACATACAGGATTTTGGGCGGGTGATAGCCCCAAGGCAATTTCCCGGTTTTCCCTTACTTTTATGTACACCAAATGCTTATTAACTGCAGAGTACTGCACAGTAAGATCCTGGATTATTTAATTAGGAGGTATCCACCGACAGCCAGTTGAGATCTGATGGGCAACCCTTAATGTAGAGATTTTAGGTCTCAAACTTTGAGACCTAAAGTGTCTACATTAAGGGTTGCCCATCAGATCTCAACTCTATTCACTAAGGCAGAGATCTTTTGTAATAGAACTGTACTGGATAGTGAACTCGTTAAGCCACAGTCCATTTTACACAGGCTAATCCAGGGTGTGGAGTCTAAACTATCACTTGGTACTGGCCTTTAACCCCTGCAAGGAGGTGTGGACTTTGCTGCACCAAGATTTTCATGTAGCGGTCTCTGGATTGGTTGGTGCTGTAGAGAGACAGGAGAATGAGCTGAGCAAAGAATTGTTGCTAAGAACAGAAGTAAAGATATCAAACATAATTTTCAGGCGGGAAGGATGGAAGACAGTCAGGTATAGCTAGGAGTTGGAACCATGAATAGCACTATAAGTAACAGGCAGATAAACTGATGAATGAGACCAGTGTCGGACTGGGGTGCCTGGGTCCCAGCAGTGGAATTTCATTCTTGGGGCCCGCTTGTGGAGTTAATTATGGGGCCCACCAGTGGGGATTATTCTGGGGCCCACCCTACAGCTACTATGCCTCTTATACTCTGCCTCTTGCTGTTTGCTTCTTTCTATCTGCCTTTCCCAAGGATGTATAAGCAGTTCTGCCATGCTCAGGGGCCCACTGGGCCAGTTCGAGCCTGGATGAGACAGAAATGTAGTCAAGAGTAATCAGATGGAGGTCAGGAACAGGATAAGAACAAATGAGGGAAGGAAATCAGGACCTTCAGCATCTCATGGCTTTCTGCCACAAGGACCTACATCAAACAGACTGCTGGGCTGACATACTCTGGAGGGACCAGTGGTCATGGTAACTTGATGTTGAAGATTAGATCAAGAGGCAGGTGGCAATGGGATGAAGAAGTGCAAGACCGTCAAGCAACCCGATGAAGTTGAGGACCATTATGATGGCACTGGAGCAATACGTGGGAAGTACTATCTGTGTCAATCTCCTACTTGCTGCATTGCTGATGGACTGTATACTTGGTCGACATCCATCATCTGAGACAAGGACAACCAAAAATTCCTCTTAAAATACCACAATCATATGATAATTGTACTTATAAATAGAGATATAATGCACTAATTAGACAGTAAATAACAAACACAATACCATCATAAACCAGATGGATTATAAAAAAAATAAATGTGAAAGTATCAATGTATAAAAAGGTTCTCATTCTCCTGAGCAACCCACTTGGTAAAGCTACAATAACAAATTTAAAAATAATAAAAAAAATATAGATATAATTTAAGAAAAAAAAGAAAGAAATGATATATCAGCAACATAATCAATGTATTTGCCCTATCTAGGTAAATTAATAATAGAAAATTTCTGAACCACCCTTTAAAATTTGCAGATTTTAATAATAAATGTGACCTAAGCTATACTCTGGTCTTCTTTTACATAATAAAAATACATATAAGAAAAAAATACAAGATGACATAAAAAAAGGATCTAGTATTAAATGTCATTGTTGGAAGTTTTATGAGGAGTGAATTTGGGTGGCTCTACATAAAGAACATGAAAAACATATCTTCAGAACCTAACTTTAAGCTGGTCATACCTATCAGACAGCTGTTGGCCAAACACTCCTTTAGCAGAGAACTATCTCTCCCAACTCCCACATAAACATGTATGCATGTATTGGCTGAAAATGCATGCTTATTTTAAGAGGGAGATAAGCTGCTGCCAGCCACCTAACTTATCTCTCAGAGGAATAAATAATTATATTGAAGCCAGATATCTTCAATCCTTCTTTCACCTGATGGCAGATATCAAGGGATTGCCAGGATGTCCCGCATATGTGAGACTATTTGTTATTGTGGGTTTAGCTAGCTTAAAAAAGAGTTGTGAATGTTCTTCAGGCTTTCAACGCTTAAAGGGAATCTGTCGCCAATTTTTTTTTACTAATTAAAACAAGACCCTGATCCATATTCTTTTCTTCTTAGCCATTTTTATTTTCTGGTTGTAGATTTCTCAATTCAGTCGTTTGGATGTGATTGTGTGGAAAGCCTTCTTGCCTGCACTACTTTTAGCAGCATTTAGAGAGATGCTTTACAGCAGCTTCATGGACATAGGAGCCTGTGGAGCCTGACATAGGAGAGTTTTCTAGGCATGCTCTGTGACCTGGGAAGAAGTCAGTGTGCAGGGAGGTTGAGTGGGGGAGAACTATCTCCTATTGTGACTGGTGGAACCAGTGTTACTATTCACATTGGTGTCACCTTTCAGTGTAACACTGCTTGTCCTGATTATGAACAGACTACTGAAAATCTCTCTCTACAGAACAGGAAGTGTCAGACTATTATCAGGCCTAGTGGCCAAATTGAAAACTGCAGGACTTGAGAATTTTTAAAGAATATTAAAGTGATATGGAAAATGTAAAAAAAATAATCAAAAATTCTTTAAAAATGTGTTTAACATAAAAACATGAGTTAAACAATAAGTCATTTTGGACTTTACCTGTCCATTGCCTTGCAGATAATAACAGCTTATCCTATATGTAGTTACATACATTATTAAAGAGAACCTGTCATATAGTTTATGCCCCTTTGCTGAGAACAGCAAAAGCTAGTGTCAGACCTGCTGTTCCCAGCGCTGTGTCCCTTATTCTGTAAGATGATGTAGTTTTTGAGTATTTAATGCTCAAATCTGCAGTTTTCAGCCAGAAAAGAGTCATAAAAAGAGTCCATTTTTTCACACCCCACCCAACCCGAGGCTAGCCCCGCCCACCTCAACTGATAAACCCATTACTTTGAATAGGTAGACACATGTGAATAACTGCCAGGTGGGCAGGGATAGCCTTTGGTGGGCGGGGATAACACCTGCTCATGAATAAGATTTGAGCATTAAATGCTCTAAAACTACAGCATCCCTGAAACTACCTTATGCTGTCCTCAGCAAGGGGGGCATAATCTATGTGACAGTTTCCCTTTAAATATTCAGAATGAAGTCTAGTTGCATCCTTTGAACCATGAATGAACCATGAGTCCACAGACAGGCCAACATTGATCAGTAATAGTGGGTGTTTATTGATAGTAACCGCTTAATGACCGCCCACTGTCTTTTGACATCAGGTGGTGCATGTCTTCTGTTGACATGGCAAAAGACGTAAGATGTATATATATATATATAATATATATATATATATATATATATATATAATATATATATATATATATATATATATATATATATATTATATATATGTGTGTGTGTGTATAAATTAGTATATATATAATATATAATATTATATATACATACATATATATATATAAACTATGCCCCCAAGCAATACAACTTCTCTCACATAAAAGAAGTCCTCAAACAACTGCGTCACTGAGAAAGATTAAAAAGTTGTGACTGTTGAAATTTAGGGAGACAAAACTGAAGAATGTAGCTGTTCATTAAGGCCTTTGTTTAAGGGGGTAAAAAGGAAACCACTGGTCCTGAAGAGGAACATAAGTGTTCATTTAAAGTTTACCGATTCCCACAATGGGTAACTCCACAGATTTATGGTACAACGTGAATTAAAAATAGATTTGGCTGAAATAAGGAATGTTATGCTTGGCAAAAATCTAAAATGCTCTCCAACATAAGAACTTTACCCCAGCTGTGAAATGCCATGTTTGTGATATCATGGATTGCAACTGCTTTATAACAATGAGACTTGGATAGCTCATTGTTGAAGACGGTGTTCTATAACACCAAATTCTATAGGAATTCCATGGTATATCCATCTGCAGACAGATCTTTAAAATTCCAATAGTTTTATGTTCTTTCAAATTAAAGTGAAGCCCTGGTGAGCAGTTACTATTGCTGGTTATCATTACTTCTTATCTACTAGTGGTCAAGTATATTATCAGAAACACAATCAGGGCATAAACGTGTTTTTATTTTGCCTGAAATATTATCCCCTTATAATCTCCCATACATTTTGGAATAAAAACAATTACTATTTGTGGGGTTGTTTGGGAACCTTTGGGATAACAAAATAACATAGTAGAAAAGGTTGGAAAAAGACCTAGGTCTATCAAATCCAACCTTTAAACCTACAGTGTTAATCCAGAGGAAGGCAGAAACCTCTATAAGGTGGCTGCCAATTGTCCCAAAACAAAGTAAAAAGTCCTTCTGACCGCAAATATGGCAATCAGAATAATTCCTGGATTAACATCTCCAGTATTTATTAACCATCTGTGATATTATATTTTTCAATAATGCCACTTAAACCCTTCTTAAACTTGGTCAATGACTCCACCATCACAATTTTTGGCAGCAAGTTTCATAGTCTCAATGCCCTTACAGAAAAGAATCTCTATCTGTGATGATATAGAGGATGGCCGTTTTTCATTGTAATAGGCCTAGGTGTTAAAAGATCATGCAAGAGATCTGTGTAATATTTTTTCACATATTTGTGTATGGTAATTAAATCGCCTGCCTTGTACTGCAAACCCCCCATTCACTTAATTTACTTGGTCGCCCTCCTCTGCACCCACTCTAGTTCAGCTGTGCTCTTCTTATACACTGGTGCCCAAAACTGTATACAATATTCCATATGTTATCTCACCAGTAATTTTTATAGAGGCAAAATTACATACCGTCTTGAGCATTTATGCCTCTTTTAATGCAGTCCATGATTTTTTTTTTTGCCTTGACAGCAGCTGCCTGGCATTGGTCCTTGAATTTAAGACTATTGTCTACCAGCATCCCCATGGCATTTTCAGCCACAGTTTTACCCAGTATCAGACTATTTATTAGATTTTAATTTTTCTTTCCTCGACCCAAGTGCAAGACCTTACATTTATCCACATTAGACTTCATTTGCCATTTCTTCTACTCAAGCCTCTAACTTCCCTAAATCCCTCTGTAATATTCTTTTATCCTTTTTTCTATCGCTTACCTTACAGAGCATTGTATCATCGGCACATTTTGCAATTCTGCTCTATATATTGTTTGCTTTTCTCCTCTACAGTTCACCTTTTTGATAAGGGTATATTTAAGCTGGCTGTGATTATCTCTGATATCCATTTTTTCACCTATGATATTTGCTTAATTATTTGTGTTATATACGTTGTGTCTTTACCTTGATTCATTAAAATTGTTTTAGAGACTTGTGGTACTGTGACACACTTCACTGAAGTATTGTCATTATTACAGTGGTACCTCGGTATAAGTCCCTTTGGTATAAGTCCAACTTGGTTTAAGTCCTGTTTGGATTCGAAAAATTTAGTTTAGTATACAAAATTTGTTTGGAATAAGAATCGAAGTGGTCTGGACCTGCATGACAGCGGATGTATAACAGAGGACCTCGCACATCTTTCAGGACGAAGGATTTAGTAACCTGTTGCTTCCGGAGGTGAGCGCTGCTTTGGCTGCACACGGACACTCTATGTAGCTTCTATTATCAAGCACTATCGGTCCTCTCATAAGTACCGTACATCTATAGCGGCTATCTCCCCCACATCTTTACACCCAATCCTCTCATCTCTTGCTCCAGCTTACTTGGGGAATAGACTGCATGATAGCCTGCTCGTTCCTAATATGCAACAGTGTGTATGAGGTGGTTTGGGACTTTGGTATACCATTCTCACTTACCTTCCAGAAGAATCACCATCTTCAACCCTCTGCAGAGTTACATTGATCTAGCTCTGCTAAAACACAGTCACGTTGTGGCCAACTACAGCTCATACTCCTCACTATTACTGCTTCATCCAGCCTGCCTTTGGAGAACACAGCCCAGCAAGTATACTCAGCTGCACCCCGAACTCCCATTGAAATAAATGAAGAAACACACATATGTGCATACATCTCTCCATTTGTCAGGTCTATGGCACACAGCAGGACAGGGGTCGGGGGTCCTCTGTTCTGGAGATAGGCGTCGGTCCCAGAGTTAAGTCCCACACCTGTACAGCATATCCTGTGGACTTGTGTTTTAAAATGTTCATTATCTCTTACCTGGACTTACCTTTATAGTCATGTTAATGTAGAAATTTCCACACTCCTCTGGTTCACCTAAAAATTCGGTCTTTGCATTCCAACCTTATTTCCTTTTTTGTATTAGACAACTTACCGGCCAATATAGTTTTGGGGTAACCATGGTTGAAGACTCACAATCCTGTAATCGATTGGGAGAATGCTGACGTGAAGTGGAGTCCTATTTGTCAAAGACATTATTTAACACTTTCATTGTCCACTGTCTTCCCCAGTGACTCTTTCCTACCTAAGTTTATTCAAGACTTTTCTGACGTGTTTTCCGAGAAAGGCTGAAAATTGCTCCCACCACATAGGCCCTATGATTGTGCTATTGAGTTGCTTTTGAATATCAAATTCCCTAAGGGTCAGGTATGTTTTTGTGCCAGAGAGAGAAGCTATGAAAGACTATGTCCAAGATAGTCTCCACAAGGGCCATATTAGTCCATCTACTTCCCCCGTGGAGGCTGGATTCTGTTTTGTCAAAAAGAAGGATGGTGGTCTCAGGCCATGCATCGACCATCAGGAGTTGAATAAGATAACCATTGAAAATCAGTACCCCCTTCCTCTCATCCCAGATCTGTTCAACCAGATTTCAGAATCTACCTGGTTCTCCAAACTAGATTTGCAAAAATATAATTTCATTTCCACTGTGGATTGGGCACAGTCGAACTCTCTGAAAACTTTGCAGAGATTCCTGGGTTTCGCCAAATTATTACAGAAAGTTTATCTGTAACCTTTTATTCATACCCAAACCTTTGAGAAACCTAACCAAAAAGGTGGCAGATCTCAGTGATTGGAAAACCAAAGTCATTCCTGCTCTTGAGACCTTGAAGATGTTTTTTTTACTAAAGTCCCAGTTTTGGTTCCACCCGATCTCTTGTGCTTCTTTATTGTGGAAGTTGATGCTTCTGAGGTAGGAGTGGGGGTAGTTCTGTTGCAAGGGCCTCCCTTGGTGATGAACCTACACCCATGTGCCTTTTTCTGATGTAAATTTTCTCTGACGGAGAGAAATTATGACATAGGGAATTGGGAACTTCTCGCCATCAATTGGGCGTTAACAGAATGGTGTAGTTTCTTGGAAGGGGCGAAACATCAGTTTACTGTGTTAACTGACCATAAGAACCTAACTAATCTCAAATCCGCTAACAGACTGAATCCCAGACAGACTATGTGGGACTTGTTTTCTTTTTTTAACAGGTTTGACTGTACTGTTACTTACATGTCCGACTCCAAAAGCATTAAATCTGATGTATTGCCCCAAAGCTTCTGTGCCTCTAATTTTCTTGAATTACTGCCTGAACCAATTCTTGCTAGAGGTGGTGTAGTTTTAGCTGTGTCTCCTGACGTTGCCCATGACTTTAGACAGTTTCAGCATTTGGCTCCTCCTTCTACTCCCAATGGGAAGTTATCTGTAAATTTTCGATTTTGGCTGTGCAAAGAGTTGAACGATTCCGTTCTAGGTGGTCATCCAGGAAAAGCAGGAACTAGAAGACTTATTTATCGCTCGTACTGGTGGCGGTACATGCTCCATGTTGTTACCGCCTATGTTTCTGCCTGCAAGACTTGTGCTCAGGTAAAGGATCCTTGTACCCGGCCTATGGGGGAACTTCGTCCTTTGCCCATTTCCCATTGGCAGCTCTCTAGGCATTCATTTGAAATGGTGGCATCTTATCTTGGGTGCACTATGCAAGCTGAACACCGGGGCGCATCCTATTTATTCTCTGCTCTTACAGAGACGGCAGCACCTTACCTGGGGCGCATTGTAAGGATGAGGTGGGGCGCATTGTATGCGTCCCCCCACTTTTGATAGGAGAGACGGAGCCTTATCTTGGGCATTTCTGCACAGCATGAGAAGAAACGTATGCTGTATTGGCGGGTCGTAAGTAGAAACCTGGGTATAACATGCCCTGTACTTATTATGCTTTCTCTAACTGAAGGGGCATGTCATTTTGTCATGTTTTAACTCTGTACAAGTAATCTTGTGGGCACTTTGGAGATTTCTAAGTGGATTACATTTATGTGCATACTGTGTGTACGTTTGATCTGAATTGTTATTGAGAGAATTTTTCACTTGCTGAATATATACATTGGAGTTTCTATCTATAATGCTAAACGTAAAGTTATATTTCAACGTATGAGAAATATGTTGTTTTCTCTTTTTTGCAGGAATATATTTAATATGTGAATAAGACTGAGATTATTTGTTGTCTCTTTCTTGATTTTTACGATTTATATACATCTACATACATGCTTTGGTTCTGCAAAATACTTAATTGTGCCATAATATACTTTTGTGTATAAGGTCTTTGCTCTCCTCTCTGGACGTCATACAAAACAAAATATTGAGATATAGCATGGATCTGGTCGTTATTTGTATTGGTTTTTAGTTTGACACTCTTTTCACTTGGTGTAGGGGTTATTATTGTGATAAAATTTTTGGCCACACTTTGGTCCTTTTAATATATACTTTGGACCCTAATTATTTATTTATAGCCCTTTATCATTCCCCTGATGAGATGCTGAAGGGGGCATCGAAACATGTTGGGATTTTTTTTCTTTTATAGTTTATAGGGTCAGTCAGTGTTAGGGAGAGGTACGTGACGGGAACGCCCTCATCAGGGCGATACCTCCCGGGGTTAGGCTTTAGGGTCAGTTAGGCCCAGCAGGGTGACATTAGGGCGTCATTGCCCCTGTTCGTTTTGGCCTTCCTTTTTCCCTCCCTTCTTTGAGTCATTTTGGTTTTTCATTATATGTATGTAGGTGTCATTTTTGTCACTTTTTTCTTAGCTTACTAATAAAAGTTAAGTTTTATATCCATGATCCTCTGTAGGCTAACAATTTCCTAATGGCCCTTGTCTCATTGTTCCATGGATTTATTTGTGAATGTGCCCTTTTCCAAGGAAAATGTGGGTAATTATCAATTGTTTCAGCAAATTCATCATTTTATGCCGTTGTTTCAGCCTCCTTGTTTTAAAATATTGTCACGGCTGTTTATTGACCATGTAGTTCGCCTACCAAACTTAGAATACAGTTGTCCTTCTCCTCGGTGTTCCATCCTGACTCTAATGGTCAGACTGAGCTTTTTGCTCAAACTATCGAGCACTATCTTGTGCTATTATGCGGATAATCAGGCAAAGTGGCAAGCATACCTTTCTTTTAGTTCCCTCTCCTATTCTACTTCCGATACCCCTAGGTAGTGGTAGAATCTAAGAAACTGTGCACAGTCTGGGACCAAGTTCAGGTGAACCTGAGGAAATCCCAGTTGATTCAAAAGAAGAATGTTGATAAAAGATGTGCTGTGGGGCCAGCCTTCAGGGTGGTGGATAAAGTTTGGCTTGCCACTAAAAACATGAGACTGAGAGTGTCCTGTCACAAATAGGCTCTTAAATTTGTTGGTCCTTACCTGATTACACAGGTTATAAATCAAGTTTCTTTTCACCTATGTCTTCCTCCCACCTTCCGAAACCACAATGTTTTCAAAAAATATCTCCCCAAAAAGATTGTACCTCCAGTCAGTTCCCAAAAAGAGCCTCCCCCTCCAGCCCAGGTGGAAGAGGATCTGGAATGTGAAGTGGAGAGAACTGTGGATTCTCAGAGGGTCAAAAGTGGTATATAATATCTAGTCCATTGGAAAGGTTATGGGCCTGAGAAACTAACCTAGCTTCCAGCATTGTCTGTTCACGCAGACCAACTGGTTAGGGCATTCCAAAATAAGTTTACCTGTAAATCTGGTCCTAAACCTAAAGGTCCAGTGGCCCTCGTTAAAGGGGGGATACTGTTAGAAATATGTGTTCTGGTCTCTCAACCAGGGTTCTGTACAGAATCCTAATACTTAAAGGGGTTGTTTCACTACATTGATCCATCTTACCTCAGTCCTGTTTTCTTGGTTTCAGTTTGAATTCAGGGGCGTGTTTACTGGCTTCCACTAGGCTGCAGTAGAAGCCAGGTCCTGTAGCTATAAAAACCAGTGCTGTCAGCCTATCAGGAGAGATCCAAACAGGTCTGTAGCTATAGCGACCCGAGGAGCTGATGCAGCCCTACAAAGGGGATATCTAGGAATAGGTAGGATACTGTTAATGGACATATATTCAAAGTGACTTGTTTTTGCAAAAATCTTTAACATAAAAAAGCCATCCTTGTAGTGAGACAACCCCTTTAAGAACCTGGCAGAGCGTAGCTTGAAGCTTCTGGGCCCTAGTGCAAATAGTGAAATGGGGCCCCTCAGTTACCATGTGCCATTGACAATGCTGTAGCAGAAGGGTTTTTGGGGTCACCTCAGGCTGCAGGGCCTGGTAGCAAATGCTACCTCTGCACCTCTTATAGCTAAGCCCGTGGTACCTGGGCCAATCCCTGGCTGGGACCGAATTGTTAAACCTTCCTGTTTCCTCTGTCTTTGCCTGTGATTGCTTCATGTTTCCTGGCTCTTTTACCTTTGTGTTTGCTGTTTATTGGATTCCTCTGGCTCTGACTATGGTTTCTTCTGCTAACTTGGTACTGCGTGATCTCCTGGTTTGATCTTGGCCCGTCTGACATTGCTATTTTCCTGTTTTCTGTTGTGTCTGTACCTGTTTGTCATCTGTCTGTTTGTCTTGTGTCTGTTTGCCCTCCATTTAGCTAGAGTTTTGTCAGGAATAGGCTCATGCGCGAGGTTGCCCTTCGCAGGGCGGTTGCTCTGCTTTAGGCAGGGGAAGCCAGGGAAAGAATAGGGTGTCCCTGACAATAGTCATGATGTGATGGTATTAATTGACCCTTGTCCAGTGACATTGTTGATACTATTGACTTTGGTATATTGGGATTTGCTCAGTTTTGAATAATATTTGTTCATCGTATAGTTGCATACTTTGTAAGACCAATGTGTATTTCAGCATGCATTTCGGCGCATATTGCGCTTTATTTGCGTCGAAATGCACGCCGCAATTACGGTAATTCACAGTTGTCATAGAGAGCTATGGATTACGCGTCGTGTCCCCACACGTACAAAACGATCGTATTGTACGCGCGGGAGGAGAATTAACATGTCAATTGTTAGCGGCTATTATGCACTGCTGACAATGCAAGTTTATGGGGCCGGCACCCCGCCTGCCCCCTGGTGCTTTGGAATTACACTCTGATCAAAAACACATGCCGTGTGAATATACCCTTATAGTGTTGATCCAGAGGAAGGCAAAAAACCCCATGAGGTAGAAGCCAATAGTCCTCATTTTAGAGAGAAAAAAAAAACTTTCTTCCCAACACCAACAAGGCAAACAAAATAAATGACTGGATAGACACTCTTTCACCAGAATCCAAGTTACTAAAACGAGTTATATTATTACACTCTAGAAAATCATCCAGACCCTTTTTTAAATCTGTTAGTGAAATCACCATGACAAGTTCCTCTGGCAGAGAGTTCCACAATCTTACTGCTCTTACAGAATTCCTTTCTATGTCTGTGTAGAATTCTTGGTCTACATACAGTTCTGAGGATATATAGATCTAGGGAGAGATCTCTATATTGACCTTTGATATATTTATACATATCTATTGTTTCCCCCAAAGTTGTCTTTTCTCTAAACTAAATAACCCTAATCTTGCTAATCTTTATGGGTATTGCAGTCCACCCACTCCTTGTATTACTTTCGTTGCCCACCTTTAATCCTGTTCAAGCTCTACAATGTCTTTTCTGTTCACTGGTGCCCAAGACTGTACACCATATTCCATGTGTGGTCTTGTATAATGGGAGAATGAGGTTCTCATCCTGTGCATCTATTCCCCATTTTAATACACCTCATGTCCCTGTTTGCCTTAGTAGCTTCTGCATGACACTGGCTGCTAACATTAATGTTACTGTTCACTAAGATTCGCAAGTCCTTCTCCATGTCACTTTTTCCCAGAGTTTTTCCATTTAACAAGTAATCATGGAATTGATTTTCCTTCCTATGTGCATAACCCTACATTTATCCATGTTAAACCTCAACTGCCACTTCTCTGCCGAGGCCTCCAAGTTATCCAGACCCCTTTGTAGTAAAACATTCTCCTCTGGTGTGTTGATTACTTTACATCATCCGCCAAAAATTTATATTCTACTGTGCAATCCATGTGTAAGATCATTAATGAATATATTCATTCAATATATATCCCATTTGCATTGGCAGCTGCTGCCTGACACTGACTGCTACAATTAAGTTTACTGTCTACTAAGATTCCCAAGTCCTTTTGCCTGTCACTTTTACACAGAATTTTTTCCATTTAACAAATAATCATGGAATGCTACAGTGCTACATGGTAACTATATGACTGTATTATTTAGAGGTATATTATCAGGGTTGGACTGGGGTGCCTGAGCCCACCAGTGATGTTGATTCTTGGAGCTCACTAGTAAAGTTGGTTCTTGGGCAATAATCTATAGCTATTAGACAAGACTGCACATACAGTACATGCCTCTTGCTTTCTGTCTCTCTTTCTTTGCCTTTCTCCCTGAAAATCAGCCCCAGGCCAGCAATTCTCAGAGGCCCAGCATGTCCATAGGCCCTTCGGGAGTTTCCCCAGTCCAAGCCTGTATATTATCATAAATATAAATGTCTTATAGATGTGTTGTTTTTAAAATATATATTATTTTTGGGACTAGATATCTTTATATTGCTTAGCATTGCCACTGGGGTAGGGCTCAGGTCCAAAATTTGCCCACAGGCCCCCCAGGACTCTAGTTATTAGGATATTAATCATGAAGCAAATCATACTTTGTATGAAGCCAGATGGTGAAGGAAATGAAAATAAAATGTCACCGGAAGGCTCACCATAAATGATTGTGCAACAATTTATCGATAATTCTAATGCAGGTAAGTACCTGGCATGGTGGTTTCTGTCCTTCTTTTTCTTGGCACACATAAGATAATTCGCCAGAGGAAATTAGATAATGGAAGACACTGCCTGCTCAGCTATGAACCCAAATTTGTATTTAAAAAATAGTATAGCCGAACAAAAGTTAAAGCTTTCCTTTCTTCATGTCTACAGTATCTAACAAAAGTGACCATATCCCTAACATTTTTGTAAATATTGTATTATATATTTTCATGGGACAACACTAATGAAATTACACTTTGATACAATGTAAAGTAGTCAGTGCACAGCTTGTATAATAATGTAAATTTAGTGTGCCCTCAAAATAACTCAACACACAGCTATCAATTTCTAAACCGCTGGCAACAAAAGTGTCATCCCCTCACACCCCCACCAGAGTGAAAATGGACCACATACTGTGTCCATCAATTATCCAATTTGATATCCATATGCATGTTGAGTTCAAATATGGCTTCATTAGTTAGTATACATATTACTTCGCGGATAAGAACTTGTGTGAACAGTTGTAGTTTAAGTTCGGTGATTATCGCTCTTCATGCACGGTACCACGGTGCACTTCTTCAAACTGGTCACTACGACAGTTTCAAGCATGTGCGCTCCGCACATGTGCAAAAGAAAACTGTCCCTTGTGTCGCGGTATCTAAAAAAATGAATTCTGCCTAACGGCAGAATTGAGAAGGTAAGAAAAGATGCCAAGGCTATAAGAATATTGTCCAACCCTGAAACTGAGGGCTTGCAGCACAGTGGCCAAGACCATACAGCTGTTTAATGAGACAGGTTCCACTCAGAACAGGCCTCGCCATGGTCAACTAAAGAAGATGAGTGCACGTGCTCAGCGTTATATGCAGAGACTGTCTATTCACTATAGATGTATGAGTGCTACCAGCATTGCTACATCCAATTGGTCTGCATGGCTGTCGTCCCAGAAGGAAGCTTCTTCTAAATCTGATGCACAAGAAAGCCCGCAAACAGTTTGCTAAAGATAAGCAGACTAAGAACTGTGGTCTGATGAGACCAAGATAAATTTAGCAACCAAGTGAGGAGTACAAACATAGTTAGTCTTACCAACAGTTCAAGCATCGGTAGAGGGAGGTCATGGTTTTCAGCTCAAAGAGTGCTGTCCGGCTGTGGGAGCTACCAATCATTGAGGGAACCATGAATGCCAACATGTCCTGTGACATTCAGAAGTAGAGCATGAACCCCTCCTTTCAGAAACTTGGCCATAGAGCAGTATTCCAATATGATAACAACCCCAAACACTTCTTCAAGATGACCACTGCTTTGCTGATGAAAATGAGGGTAAAGGGTGCTGGACTGGCCACCCATGTCTTTCAGATCCTAAACCCTATTGAAGCATCTGTGGGGCAATCCTCACATGGAAGGTGGAAGGAGCGGAAAGTCTCTAACATCCACAGCTCCATGATGTCATTCATGGAGGAGTGGAATATGATTTCCAGTGGCTTGCAACCTTGAAGCTCTAGTGAACTTCAATGCCCAAGAGAGTTAAGGCAGTGCAGAAAATAATGGTGGCCAACACAAAATATTGACACTTTGGGACTCAAGTTTGTCTGTTTCAATTTAGTGGTAGTACTCACTAGACCTTATAGTTTGCCATTGTTTAGACATTGATGGCTGTGTCTTGAGTTATTTTTAGGGCAAACCAAATTTACATTGTTATACAAGCTGTACAATGAATACTTTACATTGTATCAAAGTGTCAGATCGTCAGTGTTGTCCCATAAAAAGATATAGCACAATATTAACAAAAATGTGAGGGGTGTACTCACTTTTGGGAGATACTGTATGTCCTGAAATGTGGAATATTACCCACCCTTCCCACTTCTCCACTGTAACATAATCTCCCCATTTATATATTTTATCCCACAATGTCATAATGCCCAAAAACAGTAAAAATGCCCTCTTTAGACCCCACAAAGAGAGAGTAATAGTAATACAACCTTCATAGTAGTAATGATCCATTTTGTGCTGCCTATACATTGATGTTTTCCTTTGTGCCCTCACATAGTACTAATACCCCATTACCTAATAAAGTCCTTCTTTGAGCCCTTATAGTTGGGTCCATAGCAGAAGCTGAGGTGTCATCCCTTGTTCTCTGGGAGCATTTCCCTTGTTCTACAAGAGAAATTAGGTTACATGCAGCTATTAAAAATGGCCAAAGAAGTTTAAGCAGCCGATAAGTGTGGGCTTAACTTAGGCATTGGTCTGGTAGTGGGATCGTATTTATTTACATGGCTTGGCCTACGTATGGCAGGTAGAAGAAGTGAGTGTTAAAGTAAAGTTGTTTCTCTAGGTCCACCCAATTATCCCTAAGCCCCCACTATGACTCACATTGGAAGTGAGCCATAGTGGGGGCTAGAAGTGAGAGCTAGACTATTGAACATGATATTTGCAAGAAACAACATTTGGGTCAGTGCCCCTTGAGGTTCAGCGTCTATTGAGTAGAAGTGTCACCAGAAACCAAGGTGGGTGTCCAGTGTGAATAACCCGAGGAAGAAACTTGCAGTTTAGTACTGTTTTACATTACTTTAGTCTATTTAAATGGTTTTATTTGTAACATGTAACAAAGTGCTCTACATATTTTACAAAAATATCCGTGAAGAATCGATGCATCAGTAGAAAATAGCAGCCACCTAGGTTGTTATAAAACTGTGTTGAAATCATAAATATCATAGTTTCATAGTTTGTAAAGCCGAAAAAAGACGAGACGTCCATACCAGTTTCAGCCTGTGTGCTTAAAGAGTGTTGATCCAAAGGAAGGCAAAAAAAAAAACAAATGAGGTGAAGCCCAATTGACCTCCATTTAGGGAAAAATTCCTTCCCGACTCCAATCATGGCAATCGAAAAATCCCTGGATCAATGACCCCGACTCAGAATCCTAGACACTATAACTTGTTATATTAATTATGCTCCAGAAATGCATCAAAACCTTTTTGAACTCTGTTAGTGAATTCACCATGACAAGTTCCTCTGGCAGAGAGTTCCCTTTCTATGTTTATGTAGAAACTTTCTTTCCTCAAGACGTTGAGGATGCCCCCTTGTTCTAGATACAGTCCTAGGTATAAATAAATCTTTGGAGAGATCTCTATATGAACTTTGATGTATTTAAACAAATTTAATTTATGTCCCCCTGAAGCGTCATTTTCTCTAAAATCTAAATACCCTAATCTTTGCCTATCTTTCTGGGTACTTAGTCCACCCAGTCCTTTTATTAATTTTTGTTGCCCGCCTTTGTACCTGTTCAAGCTCTACAAATGTTCTTTCTGTGCACTGGTCCAAAACTGTACACAATATTCATGTGTGGTCTTCTAACCAGTGACTGTATAAAGGGAGAAAAATGTTCTCATCTGAGTGCCTCTATGCCCTTCTAAAGCACACCCATGATCCTATTAGCCATTGGCAGCTGCTGTCTGACACTGGCCTGCTAATACAATTAAGTTTACTGTCTCACGCAGGATCCAGTCCCTTCTCCATGTCACTTTTACCCAAGCCCTTTTTCCATTTAACATGTAGTCATGTTATGGATTTTTCCTCCCCATGATGTCATAACCTTGTATTTAACTGTGTTAAACCTCAACTGCCATTTTCCCTGCCCAGGCCACCAACTTATCCCAGATCCCTTTGTGAATACACCACAATATCCTCTATTGTGTTGATTACTTTACAGACTTTGTTATCGTCTGCAAAGCTCGATATACAACTGTGCAATCCATGGTGTAAATATCGTTAATTAAAATGTTTGAAGAGGATTAGGGCCTCAATACTACCCTGTGGTTACCCCACTAGTACAGCAAAATCCAGTCAGAGTATGTAACCATTATTACTACCCTCGATTTTCTATCAGTGAGGCCAGTTGCTTACCCACTTGCACACGTTTTCCTCCAGTCCAAGCATTCTCTTTTACTTACAACCTTTTATGAGGCACCAGTATCAAAATGCTTTAGAAATACTTCTAGATATAATAGGACATCCAGTTCCCTCGCCCCGATCCAGTCTAGCACTGACTTCCTACATAGAAGCTGATGAGATTATCTGACAAGACCGATACTTCTAAAACCATGCTGGAAGGAAACGGCGTCTTAACATTTATTTTCAGTGAGATACTCCAGGATAGCATCCTCTGAGAAAACCGTTCAAACAATTACCTACAAAACAGAGGTCAAACTTAACGGCCTATAGTTTCCTGGATCACTTTTTGACGCCCTTTTAATATTGGCACCACATTTGCTATGCGCCAATCCTTTGGACATACCCCTTTAATAGACAGTCCATAAATATTAAGAATAGGGGCCTAGCTATGACATCACTTAACTCCTTAGCGGAACACCGTGGAGTATGCCCATCTGGACCTGAATTTTGTCTATTTTAATCTTCTTAACGACTGAGATGCACTGTCGCCCTGGTAAGACAGGAAACTGTTTAAGTGAGTTTACCTCATCCCTACTGTTCACAGAAGCTCATCCTCCTCGGAAAATCGCAGTTGGAAAAAAAACACATTAATACTTTTGCTTTTTTTCTCATCGCCCTCTACTGTCTCTCCCTCAGTATTTTTCAAAGTGCCCAATCATATTTCTGTTTAATCTTTATATTATAGTTAATATAGTTAAAAAAATAGTATGAGTTAGTTTACTTTCTATGGCGATACGCTTCCGTTCCTCAGCTTTGCTTCTTTAAACTTTATTTTACACTACTTTTAATTTCTTTTCCCTATGCTTCTTAGTGCCTTCTTCACTACCTCCTAATTTAGTAGGTGAAACACTTTCTTTTTGTTTTTTATTGCCGACTTTTTACATCCCTGTTGATCCACATTTGGTTTTTCCCTCTTCCTGATTCTAGAATATATTTATTACCATAAAGGTATGTACCTCACTACAGTGTAGCCAGGATGTTTTTTTAAAACTATCCCATTTATTATTAGGAGAGCGTGCCATAAACATAAACACATTGTCCCAGTCAATACGGTTTAGGGCCTCCCTAAGCGAGAATAAAATTAAGCCTTCACTAAATTCAGTGTTTTTGTGGCTTTCCTTGACAAAAACGCTATTGAGGAATAAACGGACATTTAATTATATTAATGTGTCACTATTTCCCAGGTGCCCACACAACCTGTAACCTTTGTTACTCTGGTCAGGTCTATTAGTCCAATAATAAATCTAGAAGGCCTTTTCCTCTAGTCCGGTGCGTTGCAACCATTTGGCAAAAGTAATTAATCATTAGTTATTTGACAAAAACCTTTTTCCTTTGTGAGAGCTACAGGTTTCAGATGACAATTGATTTCTGGATTAGTTAAAGTCGCCCATATAATAACCTCATTCTGATTAGTCCGCCTCATCTATTTGCCTGAGGAGTACATCTTCTATGGGATCTGTTATACTTGGGGGCCTATAGCAGACCCCCTAATAGTATTATATTGTTATTGTTACCACCCATGTGTATATTTACCGCCATAATGATTCCACTTGTTCATTACCTGTACCTATATCTTCCCGCCAGTGGTTGGCTTCAGACTGGATTTTACATACGCGAGACAGACACCTCCCCCTTTCCGGTCTTTTACATCCTTTCTAAAATAGACTGTAAATCTGTAAATTATAACCGCCCAGTCGATCTCTCGTCCAGCCATCGTCTCATTATCCCCACTATGTCATCATTTTTCGTTCAGATATTAGTAATTCTAGTTTTCAATTATTTGTTGGTCAGACTCCGGCATTGGTCAGCATGCAATTTAGAGATTATTTTCATTTTTTATTCCTTTCTCCCTGATATTTTAACTATTGCTACACCCCTCCCGCCACTCCACCCCCTGATATATTACTAATTCCCAGCTCTCTCTTCACTATCCTTGTATGCATATCTTTGTAGTTACCCTAACACCCCCGTCTCTAAGTTTAACATATTCCTCCAACTTCCTGGCCATTTTGTCCCCCCAATACAGCTGCACCCTCCCCATTTAGGTGCAGCCCATCCCTATCATAGAGCCTGTAAGCCAAGACAGAAGTCAGCCCAGTTTCTCCAAAAACCCAAATCCCTCTTTCCAACAACCCAATTTTTTGAGCCATTTTATTCACCTCCCCCTAATCCCCCTTCCGCCCTCGGGGTGGGCTCGGGGGAACAGGAATATTTCTAAAAAATATTACTCTGGGGGCCCTTTCCCCTTGAGCTTTTGGCCTAAGTGCCAATTTTTAAAATTAAAATTTTTAAATTTGTCTAACTCCCCCCCCCCCCCCCAAAAAAAAAAATTTTATAAAAAAACCCAAAAAAGAAACTTATCTTTTAAAATCCACTTCTACTCCAGAAATTGAGGCTCTGGGGGCCCTTCCTCCAATCTCTTTTTTTAAAAAAGTGGTCAGAAACGTGACCATTTCCATTCAGCCCCAATCGGGGCCCCCTCAGTGGCATAAACCGTTCAAATCTGACACCATCACTCCTTTTAACTCGAGTTTGTGATTCAAGGGAACGGCATGTGACCGCCGAGGCCACTGATTAGCTGCACATGCCACAAACTAACCAGGTGTAAAAAAAAAGCCAAGAGAGACCTCTGGAGCTTTGAAGGTGGATTGGCTGTGACTTAAAAAGGTACGTTTTTGAGGGGAGGTTTTTTTTTTGTTTTTTGTTTTTTTTTTAATTTTTTGGTGGGAGTTGGAAAACCCCCTTACTAGTACATCTCCAAAAATTGGAATATCTATGAAAAGTTAATTTATGTCCATAATTCAAGTCAAAGAGAGAAACCCACATACTGGCTTATGTGTTAATTAGCTAATTAGAGTGTGATACCATGAGTCAACAATATTGACCTCTCGAACATTATTCTGATTTTCTGAATGTTAGAATTCCATTAGCTGTAAGCCATAATCATCCACATTAAAAGAAATAAACACTTGAAATATATGGCTCCATGCGTAATGAGGCTATACAATGTATATATATTTCTCTATTTGCCTTAAATTATAGACATAAATTAACTTTGATGTTATAATTTTTTGAGATTTACAAGCAATCTTTTTTGTCTTGATCACATTATTCTTCAGATGTCTAATAAGAATGAGAGATCCAAACTCCACACTACGTGGAAAATCATATTGGGAGTTGCGATAATTATTGATTACCTAATGTATTGATCGAGGCAGCTACAAAGGTAGAATTTAAATGCGTTGAAATCCACTTAGATATTTGATTCCCTTTATAATCCAATGGTTCAAGTTGTCACTATGTGGGGAATTGTTAGTATTAACAGTCATGTGATAAATTTGCAGGGATGTCTATATCATTGTTTGGTATCTCATATGACTAACTGAATACTCGTCAGAACTGTGGTGCAAGTTTGATTTCATGGTTTCAAAAGAGCCTTGAGAGGCCTGTATTACAGAAGCAGGGTCTGTTTGACGAAAGCAGAACTAGAGGCACATTAGTAACATACGGTAAATTGATTTTTTTGAGAGTATCCTGGGAACTGTATTGCAATCTGTCAATTATTAGCACAGCTGTGTTATGCCTAAGTACACTTCATTCACAACGTGACATCACTCACTGACAGATTTTGAGACAATGAGGATGTTAAAATCGATGAATCAAAATAGAATTATATGGGGTTAAAAAATATAATGCATTCAATGGCTGGAAACCATGCTGAATAGGAGAAATTGCTAACCACATTTGCCAAAATTGTCACACTGCCACAAGAGTTGACAGAGGAGGTTATCTTTTGCATGCATAAAATATGCAATAACTTTTTTTAAAGGGAA
This sequence comes from Phyllomedusa bahiana, assembly GCA_025379985.1. Lineage (NCBI taxonomy): Eukaryota > Metazoa > Chordata > Amphibia > Anura > Hylidae > Phyllomedusa > Phyllomedusa bahiana. The sequence goes on from JAODAL010028118.1 coordinate 38,769, forward strand.
AGTAACCATAAATGCCATCTTATCTCTAGTTGTCATATAGTCTGTTTTATCAGCAGTAGTATGACTGACAGAAACAGCAGAAATTTTTTTCCACTGGTACTAGGAACGTATATGTATATATACAGTGGGTACGGAAAGTATTCAGACCCCTTTACATTTTCACTCTTTCTTTCATTGCAGCCATTTGGTAAGATCCAGAAAGTTAATTTTTTTGTTTATTAATGTACAATGTGCACCCCCTATCCTGAAAGAAAAAAACAGAAATGTAAATGTTTTTGCAAATTTATTAAACAAGAAAAACTGAAATATCACATGGTCATAAGTATTCAGACACTTTGCTCAGTATTGAGTAGAAGCACCTTTTGAGCTTGTAAAGCCATGAGTTTTGTTGGGAATGATGCAACAAGTTTTTCACACCTGGATCTGGGAATCCTCTGCCATTCTTCCTTGCAGATCCTCTCCATTTCCCTCAGGTTGGATGGTGAACGTTGGTGGACAGCCATTTTCAAGTCTCTCCAGAGATGCTCAATTGGGTTTAGGTCAGGGATCTGGCTGGGCCAGTCAAGAATGGCCAGAGTTGTTCTGAAGCCACGGCTTTGTTATTTAGCTGTGTGCTTAGGGTCATTGTCTTGTTGGAAGAAGAACCCTTTTGGGCCCCGTTTGAGGTCCAGAACGTCTGGAAAAGGTTTTCATTTCCCGGATATCTCTGTACTTGGCCGCATTCATTTTTTCCTTCAATTGCAACCAGTTGTCCTGTTCCTGCAGCTGAAAAACACCCCCATAGCATGATGCTGCCACCACCATGTTTCACTGTTGTTATTGTATTTTGCAGGTAATGAGCATAGCCTGGTTTTCTCCACACATATCGCTTACAATTAACACCAAAAAGTTCAATTTCGCTCATCAACCAGAGAATCTTATTTCTCATAGTCTGTGAGTCCTTCAGTTTTTTTTTTTTTTTTTGAAAAACTGTATGGGGGCTTTCATATGTCTTGAACTCAGGAGAGGCTTCCGTCGGTACACTCTGCCAAAAACGCCCGACTGGTGGAGGCTGCAGTGATAGTTGACTTTGTGGAAAACTTTCTCCATCTTCCTACTGCATTCTGGAGCTCACCACAGTGATCTTGGGGTTCTTTTTTTACCTCTTTTCACCAAGGCTCTTCGCCCATGGTTGCTTAGTTTGGCTGGAACGGTCAGGTCGAGGAAGAGTTGTGGTCTTCCCAAACTTCTTCCATTTAAGGATTATGGAGGCCACTGTGCTCTTAGGAACCTTGAGTGCTGCAGAAATTGTTTTGTAACCTTGGCCAGATCTTTGCCTTGCCACAATTCTGTCTCTGAGCTCCTTGGGCAGTTCCTTAGAGCTCATGATTGACATGCACTGTGAGCTGTGAGGTCTTATATAGACAGGTGTGTGCCTTTCCTAATCAAGTCCAATCAGTTTAATTAAACACAGCTGGACTCGAATGAAGGAGTAGAACCATCTCCAGGTGGATCAGAAGGAAATGGACAGCATGTGAGTTAAATATGAGTGTCACAGCAAAGGGTGTGAATACTTATGACCATGTGATATTTCAGTTTTTCTTGTTTAATAACCTTGCAAAAATATCTACATTTCTTTTTTATTCTTTCAAGATGGGGTGCAGAGTGTACATTGATCAGCAAAAAATTATCTTTTTGGATCTTACCAAATGGCTGCAATGAAACAAAGAGGGAAAAATGTAAAAGGGGTCTGAATACTTTCTGTACCCTCTGTATGTACTATATATAGATATATATTATATAGTATAAAATAATAATATACATATTATAAAAATATATAAATATATATATATATTATAATATATATATATATATATATATATATATATATATATATATATAGTGTATATACGTTGAGACACAGTATTTCGTTGGTCACTTTAGTAGTCACAGTATTATTGAGATGGGCTGGGAGTGACTCAATAAGCTCATGGTAGGTTGTCACAGGAGCTATGCTGACTGCATCCCACGACAATCAAGGTAGTCCCATAGATGCTCAATTGGGTTTAAGTTTGGAAGTCTTGGTCATGCTCTTCCATCCAGTGTCAGACATTTCTAGCCATGTACCATGTTGCATCGTCTTGCTAGAACATCCTATCCACTCCAGGAAAAGCAATCAGTATGGATGAGTGTATGTGATCTGCAAGGATGGATCCATACCCTAAACAGTTACAGCACCTTCCACATGGATGTGGCCCAGAGAATGCTTCAAAAACATTCCCCAGACTATATACACTCACCGGCCACTTTATTAGGTACACCTGTCCAACTGCTCGTTAACACTTAATTTCTAATCAGCCAATCACATGGCGGCAACTCAGTGCATTTAGGCATGTAGACATGGTCAAGACAATCTCCTGCAGTTCAAACCGAGCATCAGTATGGGGAAGAAAGGTGATTTGAGTGCCTTTGAACGTGGCATGGTTGTTGGGGCCAGAAGGGCTGGTCTGAGTATTTCAGAAACTGCTGATCTCCTGGGATTTTCACGCACAACCATCTCTAGGGTTTACAGCGAATGGTCGAAAAAAAAAAAAACATCCAGTGAACGGCAGTCCTGTGGGCGGAAATGCCTTGTTGATGCCAGAGGTCCCAAAAGGGGAATTTGGGCAGACTGGTTCGAGCTGATAGAAAGGCAACAGTGACTCAAATAGCCACCCGTTACAACCCAAGGGGTAGGCAGAAAAGCACTCTGAACGCACAGACGGCGAACTTTGAGGCAGAGGGGGTTACGGGCAAGAAGACCACCCGGGTTGCCACTCTTTTCAGCTAAAACAGGAAAAAATAGGCTCCAATTTGCCCAACCATCGAAATTGGACAGTTAAGATTGGAAAAACGTTGCCCGGTTTATGATCCCCGATTTCTGCTGCGACATTCAAAGGGAGGGTCCCGAATTTTGGGCAACAACTGAAAACATGGATCCATCCTCCTTTTTATCAACGGTTCAGGGTGGTGTCTGGGGTGGGGAAAATTTTTTGGCACTCTTTTTGGCCCCCCTTGGTACCAAATTTAGCTCATTGCAACACTTTTGAATCTAGCCAGAAAAAATTTAGGGATTCTGAAAAGGGAAAAGGGGGGGCCAACCCGTTACTAGCATGGTGTACCTAATAAAGTGGCCGGTGAGTGTATAATGCCACCACCAGCTTGTGTTCTTCCAGCAATGGTTGCAAGCTTTGTTTTTTGATGTTTCTCTCCTGACACTCAAATGTTCATCCGTTTTATAAAGCATAAATTGTGACTTAGCAAAAAAGGCAACTCTTTGCCAATCAGCTGAGGTCCAATTCCGATACTGTCTTAAAAATTTAAGTCTTTGCTGCAGATGCAGCTTGGTTAGCAGGAGGTGCAATAACATCGATAGTAGGGTTCGCTGAACTGTTGTTTTAGACACACGTCTGGTAGCTCCTGGTTCATTTTGGTGATGAGCTTCTCCACTATAGCTTGTCAACCCGCCCTTGCGCAGCTTCGTAGCCGAGGTGTGCTCGGCAGTTTCCCTGTTGCTTATTCACAATGGCAGAATTTGTCCACTCACAATACACTTTCACCATAGCAGCATATGAACAATTCACAAACTGCATAGTTTCAGAAATACTGCCCCCCTCAGCCCGATAGGCATACATGCACTCATATAGATATACTATATCTGTGAGTTACACCAGAAGCCTTTTCTATAAAAAAAAAAATCTAGAATCTGACAGATTTGGCGTTGGTGTTACTTTAACTCCCTGACTGTCAGAGCATAGTCAAACATTGTGCAGAACTACAGAGTTGAATGGGTTACTTTGCAGTGCATGCAAATGTTTTCTCTTCTCATAATTATAACCAGGAACACTTGCAATCGTTTTTGCAAATGGGAGATGAATTGTTTATTTCACTCCCATGTTAATGTTGGAGCTATCTAGATGCTGCTAGCTTTCCCAGTTCTTTGTCGTATATCACCCAGTTCCAATAATTTCGGTGTTAATAAGATTATTAAGAAAGATATATTGAAGGGAAAAAAAGCCTCGTGGTAGGGGGTGACTTCCTGTTATCATTTCAGCTTCTGTTTGTAATGACATTTGCACTGCAGGGAAAGAGAATAAAAAAGAGATAGAGCATTACAAGTCCACCCCTTTACCAACATCACCCTCAGCACTTCCAGGAATACTCAGGGAGGGAGGGCTGAGTGGGGACTTGGGGAGGAGGGACTGAACGAGGCATCAGCCAAGCAAACAGAACCCAAACCTTACTCTGACAAATAGCATGCCTGCGATGGAGAAAAAACACATACACCATGAAAAAACAACCCCCTCCCCTTCAAAAAGTAAAGCTTTGAATGTGGTGGAGTCTGACTCCGATGGGAAAATTGCATGAAGAATGCAGAACCAAGGAGACTTTTGCAGACAAGCACATACCCCCCTCCAGCATTATTTATGGATTAATATTTGCATTCACCTCCATTAAAATCCTAAAAATCCTGCCCTTCTATCCACGCTTTTGGCTATACATAACTATGTATTAGCCTATTATTTACCACCATGCATCATGTTACATTTGATTTTCCAGGTAGTCTGTGCACATTGCATGCAAGCAACATAAGGGGGACTTTATGCCAGAAGGTAAGGTGCATTTATGTTATGATTCTATTCGTAACCACTTTCCTTCCAGAACAGTATGCCTCTTCTTGTGTCTCCAGGTATATTCTAAAACTTTAAAGGTTGCTTAGTTTACCTCTCAGGTAAAGAGGTTTTCTGGCACGTCAGCTGACCGCTGTGTATCCTCATCAAGCATGCAATATAGGCAAAGGTTATTTTTGTTACATCTGATAAACAACACTTTTTATACTCCACATCCTCCTCTGTTCCAGAAACAAATATTGTAACATTTTCATAAATATTTATTATGTTATTCATAAATATTAAGTTCTGAAGAATGACATTGATTACAGCCCGGCAGCCTGTCCTACTGTCATAGGGATCTGCGACTCATGGGCATTATGGAAGCAGAATACATTACTATGTTTTACCGTAATTAAAACACAGAGACATAATCAAATCATAAATCAATTGCACTTAGTCTCCTACATTTGCAAATGAATTGCGTATCAGATGAGTGATACATTATGCTTATAGGATAATGCAAAAATATGCACTTGTCCAAAATTATCATTTTATAATCTGAGATTAGGCACTTGCCACAGAAACTTGCACTCTTTATATGTAGCAACATTGCATTTCTCTATCTATGGCTCACTTTTGGGCACCAAGAGCACAGTCCATTGGAAAACCATAGCTATCCAGTTGGCTGTGTCACATGACAAACTCTTTGCTACGCTTACAGACTCAGCTCTGCTGCACTTGTGCTTGAGAGACGCATCCAGTTATATCTACTGTTTATACCTACGGAAACCATATATGAAGAATAAAATGACTGTATAGTATAATCATTAGAAATTGGTGGCTATCTTTGGTCAGGGTTTGCTCACTGAGCTGACAATCTAGTAGCTTTGTGTCTAAAATGTTCCTGCTAGTTTAGTTTATTTTATAGATACAGTATATAGCAATAATACGGTTGTGGCATTACAGTACAGCTTCATTTAACAGATGTGGGATAGAAGTCTCTATTGATATGTAAGGATGTTGAGGCTTCATACTATCATTTATTATGCAATTTGGCAATTTTACTGTTATGTGTAGGATGTCTGTTATAAAAAAGCAGAGGTGGCCTGGCATGTGTCCAGCATGGCACCAGGTGGTAATTCTTTCTTACTCTGTTGAGATGAATGGAAAGTTTGGGAATGCGTACTGGGGATCAGACACCAGCCTGCAAAATACTTACTGAAGGCTTAAAATAGATACTTGGGCTATATTCCACACAATGTATGCGTCCCAAGAGACTTCCCACACTTTCCTTTTGTTACAAAACTACAATACATAAATTCAGAACACATATGAGGAGCCTACGGCGATAAACTGGAAAATGTCAATGTGTGTGCATAACAATAGGGAATTATGAGGCATTCTCCATAAAGACAAGATGAATCCATAGGGATCAATGTACCTGTTACTCTCCTATTTAGGAGTACAGTAAACAAAGGTCCTGTGGCCAGTCTCCTTAAAGGGATGGGTTTCCTCATCTCAGACATTTATGGCATAACGTTAGCTGTCTGTTAGATGTGGATTCTACCTTTAGGACTTACACCTATCTTAAAAAGAGGTCCTCAAAATTGTCTGTGCAGAACGGAGGGGAGGTTGCGCTTGCGCGGCAATCTCGGTTCATTTCAATTGGAGTTCTATATACAGCTGAGCACACCGCTTATGCTCAAATCATCTCTTCATTCCCAAAAAAAGTAGTTATAGAAACTTCACTGTAAGGACACCCATAGCTTTCCATAATGTTAATGTCAATGGAAAGAGGATTGTACCTGTGCAGCTAACTCTATGCAGACCGATAGGGCTGGGAGACGATTTGTGGGTTTCCATACCTTCAGTGTAAAGTGAATATATATGCATGCCCACCCGAAAGCTAAGAATAGGTCCCTGCATTCAGAAGAGCGGTGATCTCTAAGCTGCCACACCTGTAGTGACCTGACTGTTTTGACATATCAAAATATATTTTAATAGAAACTCAATGAAGATAACAAAATACCAGTACAGTTTAGTTACCACAGCACCACTTTAGATTAAAATAGTACATATATGTACATAAAAGTCACTTATTATCCTTAAAGGGATATTCACATATTTGTTATTTATGACATATCCACATTGATTTTAGTGGATCCTTATTCCCTGGATCAGAGTTCATAGGGTACCATGTGGATATGCAAAAAATGGCCAAACTAGGAAAGTGTTCAGTCATCTCTTAAAAAAAACACAGTCCATTTTTATTTCAAATACATATATGGGTCATCTAAGGTACTGCATTTAAAAAGCTCGACTCACCCATAAGCAGCTATATTAAAACACAATATCACTTTACAAAGTTTCATACACATTTTATATTTCATCTTTATCATAAACAAAAGCTACATAATATCAGTGCGTGCAACGCAGTAACTTTTACCAATCCATTTTCAGAAAATTGATAGCATTGTTATAAAGATTGATGCAGGTCATCTGTAGTAGTCACTGGGATAGAAAAGTTGGAGCCCTTCAAATTGTGATCAGCCTGGCTTAAATCTTACTGTAATTGTAATTTAACCGCTGTCGATCCCCTGTTTTTCCCTTGTTCTACCAGGTTTTTTAAGTATACTATCCAACTGCATGCAGTTCTATTCTATTTTGAGCTCATGTTTGCACTTTGATGTATAGTAGTGTCATAACTGTTTATAATGATTGTCATGTAACATGACTTTTGCAACCAATAAAAATTGTTTAAAGAAAAGTTGGAGCCTTCAAAATGGTCACTATTTCCTAGACTGGATAGGACGGTGATGAAATTGGACCTTTATCGTATACAGCCATAATAGTATAATAAATCTACATAAACTATTGCCAAGGGTGGCCATTACCAAGTCTTCTGGAGAGTTAAGACTGCAAATAAACGACATCTTAAAGAACCAGTCATATGGCAATACTTTTAAATGTAACAATGTGACTGAAAGAAAAAGTATGTCCTTCTATGTTGGTTAAGAAGATGTTAAGGAGAATTTATCCAGGCCCCACCTCAACATAGAGGTATTCTGCCTTAAGTGATGATGCCCACCATTCTGATAAGAGGGTTGGGAATTCATTTATCCAATTTTACAGCCTTGAACACAGTGTTAGAGATTTTTGGGACTATGAATGGTTCTATGGGATGAGATACTTCACAATATTAGTACACACAGGGTTAAGGAAAGCACTACTGAGATTGACTACAATCTCTGGATAAGTCAAGTATGGACATAGAATCATGAAAGCCTCCGATGAAGTAGTGGACATCTAGTACAAAATGTTTTGTGAGACTAAAACCTCATTAAATTAAACATTTAATGTGATTATATGTCATTAGTTCAATTAATTGACTTGGTTAATAGACTTATTAGATCCCCATTTGTCTACGTTCATTGGCTCACACTTGCACATCTTCAGCTCTGAAAGGATTAATACACTTCCACCTTCGCGAGGGTATAATGCATAATTTCCACCATATCATTTCCAAGTCGGCTGCTCCTTCACTGTATGGAAAACATTGACATTTCTCTTAGTTATTTCCCAGTGAATGTTGAAGTCAGGAGGTTATACTTAATCAGGTTTGGAGATTTCCCAGTGTTCTGGAAGCCAGCTCCCCTTAAATGTTTCTTTTTCTCCTTCAGTAAGTTTATGACAGTATGTCTCTCTCTTTACTTCCATTGACTGTAACAACATATAAAGTCACACTGATTGTTGTCCTTTCTTTGAGGAGCATTCAAGGTCTATTAAAGCTCAATTGGAACAAGTTACTTTTATGGGCAAGTTGCTTTTTTATGTTTTTGGTTTCTTGAACATTCATATTGTCCATTAAGCAGAAAAAAAAACACAGTGAAGCAACATAATAAGCATCTGAACATATATTTTTGTCATTTTTTTATTTTTTTGTATAGGACTATGAACTGTGATGTATAGTTTTGAGGTTTTTTATTGCTGATTTAAAGGATTCTTTGCTTTCACATAAATCCGTCTCAAGTAACACTGCACATGGAAAGCTCAGTCTTGCTAATAGAAAGTCAGTCCAAGAAGCTAATTTTTGGATTAATGGTACAAATTGAGGGGTTTGATGACTGTTCATATACATTCCTAAAAATAGGCAATTGTCCTGAATGCAGTTTGTGGTCTACATCTATAGACAACTTTGCATCTATAACATACAAAAAAGTCTGTATTAAATACAGTTGCTCCCAATATGCAAACCCCACTGCCATTGTGGTCCTCAACATCAGGAATTCAGAATGGTTGTTAACATTGTTGCATATTAGGAAGTCTAGTTACTTCCTGAGTCTTATTTAGATTAAATCATAGAAATTCTATAAAATATTATAGGTTAGCATAAATTTCTATTAACATATTTATAAAAAAAATGTGGCCATTAGATTAACCTTGTGTATTACTTTTTATATAATATGTGGACATCTTTGGATGCTATTTGTAGGTTATTTTGGTGCAGTGGTATCAAGTTAGAGTGTGTAAAAGTAGCACTCCCACCCAAGCCTAGATGCTTTAGACCAGGAATCCTCAAACTGCGGCCCTCCAGCTGGTGGGAACATACAACTTCCATCATGCATATATATAATCTAAAACAATGGGAATGATGTGAGTTGTAAATTCCCAACAGCTGGAGGGCCGCAGTTTGAGGATGCCAGCTTTAGGCAGCTGAAAGAATCCCTCTGTCCTATACAAATTTTGCACTGGGGCTTTTCAAGCCATCCTTCTCCTTCTGTAGTTTTTACCCTTGCAAGAAAAGTAGAGATGAACAACTACATGGATGCTTGATGGTCCACCAATTTACATGCCCTCAGTGTTCATATTTCCTGTTGTTGAACCATATGTCCATCATAAAAACTGAAGACTAGAGTAAAGATTGGTATTTTAGATACTTTGCTCTTAAACTGAGCAAATACAGTTTTATAATAGGACATTTACCAGTAAGTGAAGTGGTAAATCTATAAATTTCCTTTCAGACTCCAAGTAGGACAGTCAACAACCCATCCCTAATAATCTAGTAAGCATAACCTATACTGTTGTTACACTGAAGAAAGACATGTAGGCCACCTTTGACCTCTTTTCATAAATTCACCAAGACAGCTTCTTTGGACAGAGTTCCATAGTCTCATTTTTCTTACAGTAATAAAACCTAATGTAGACATACTGGATGCCTCCATGTTATAGCTACAGTCCTGAGTATAAATAGATCATATACACCAATAAGCCAAAGTATTTAAACCTAATTTTTGGTATGCCCCCTCAAGGGCATCCTTCTACAAAACCTGTAAAGCTGTTTTATTTTTCTCACCCCCATGATTAGAAGCATACCCTTTTTTTAAGTCCTGTAAGTTGCATGTGTGACCTTCATGGATTGGACTTCTTTTAACACATCCCACAATTGCTGTCACCTGAAAAATTTGGGGGCAAAATTAATACTTTAAATTATTTATAATGTTCCTCATGCCATTCTGGAACAATTGTTCAGTGTGGTAGGATGCATTATAGTGCTCATACAGGCCACTGTCATTAGAGCATATTGTTAATATGAAGGTGCTTATATAGTTTGTCTAGATAGATGGTGCTTTGAAAGTAACATTCCCATAAAAACCAGGATCCAGCAGAACATTGCCCAGAACATCACTTGTTCTCCACCAGCTTGTTTTTCTCCCATAATGCATCCTAGTGCCATGTGTTTCCCAGGTAAGCAATGCACTCACCTGTCCACATTTATCACACCAGGCCACTTTCATCACACCAGGCTACTTTCATCAGACCAGGCCACTTTCTTCCATTCCAAATGGCCAGTTATGGTGCTAACATGCCCATTGTAGGTGCTTTTAGTGGTGGACAGTGGGCAGAGTGGGCCCTCTCAGCCAGCATAATTTTTTCAACAATTTACAATAACTCTTCTATAGGATCGGATCATAGTTGTTAGCCTTTCTCTTCCTTGGGAGCATTTTTTATTTATTTCCTTTTTTACTGTTTTTTTTTAATCGCCCCAACATGAGACTAGGCTCTGTAATAATTTTACCGCTTTTACAATATATAGCAACAGATTACTGTATTGCTCTGTACTTTATTGTACCTGTGACAGGCAGCCTATTAGAACCTAATAGGCTCCAGTACATGGCATACACATATGCCATCATTTGGCTTCTGGCTCCCATAGCAACAATTGCATTACAGGGGTGTCCATAGGAGACAGAATGAGCCGAGTCCCTCTGTTTACCACCTAGATACTGCAGATGCAACTGACAGAAGCATATAGGGGGTTAAATGGCCTGGATCAGAGCCAACTCCATTCCCAGTTACTGCAGCAGGACCCTGGATGTATATGACAGACAACTGCCATTGCAGATGGTATGGGCACAGCTTTTGAGCTCACACAATCCAGAAGAGTAGGCAAGAACAAAGCCGCTACCCCCATCCTCTGCACCCTCCTTAATTCACCACTAGCCCCCTCTTATTACATGCCATGATCTTATTTGTCTTGGCAGCAACTACCTGACACTGGTTGACACTTAGTTTACCATCAATTTCCAGGTCCTTTCCCAGGTAATTTTAACCTGGTGTTTTCCTGTTTAATAAGTAATTTTTGCATGGACTTTCCCTTACATTATCAGTGTGAAACCTTATTTGTAACTTCTCCGCCCAAACCTCTAACTTATCCAAATCAATTTGTAACAGAAGTCTGTCTTCTTTTGTTTAATTGCTTTACATGGTTAGTATTAGCTGCCAAAATTGACATTCTAGTGTACAATCCTTCTACAAGGTTATTAGCAAATATATTAAAGAGAATAGGGCCCAATACTGACCCTGTGGTACTCCACTAACAATGGTGACCAAATATCAGAACCATATCATTCTATACTGTTAATAACAACCGTCTGTTTCCTACCATTAAGACAGTTATTCACTCACACACATTTTTCCCAGTACAAGTATTCTCATTTTACATATAAAATTTCAACAAATACCTTGAAAAAACAAGATGTAACAAAGATTAACTTGACAGTGTTATCAATGCTTTTTGTGTTATTTGTATTATTACTATTATTATTATTATTATTATTTTAAAGTGCCATTAATTCAAGGGTGCTGTACATCTGAGGGGGGTTACATTCATAACATATGTCAAACAAGTACAAAAGAGACGATAAATGACTAACAACTGGTACAAAGTGAGAGAGGACCCTGTCCGCAGAAGCTTACAATCAATAAGGAAGGAGGAAAGAGACAGGAGGTGAGGAGCAGACATGTTTGTGGGGTGGAGTAGTGGCAGCTGGGTTATTGTAGGTTTTAGGCTACCCTAAAGAGATGGGTTTTCAGTTTACTTTTGAGGCTAGTAAAAATGGGAGGGCTATTGTTGGGGGGAGTGAGTTCCAGATTTGGGGGAAGCATGGGAGAAGACTTGGAGATGGTTGTGTGAGGAGCTGACACAGGGAGAGCAGAGAAGAAAGTCCAGTGAGAAGCAAAGTTTGGGAGGGATCTAGAGATTAATGCAGAGATGTATTTGGGGGGGCGGTTATGGAGAGCTTTGTAGGTTATGGTTATTAGCTTGAACTGAATTCGCTGGGCAATGGGTAACCAGTGAAGCACTGGCAGAGGTGAGAAGGCAGGTAAGTGGATAAGACGGGAAGCAGCGTTGAAGATGGTTTGGAGGGGAGCAAAGGTGCAAGTTGGGAGGCCACAGAGAAGGATGTTGTAGTTGTCAAGGAGGAGATGATAAGGGTGGACTGCATTTTTGTATTATCGAAATTTAAGGGTGAGCGGGTTCAAAGATATTTTTCGGGGAGGGAAGGGAAGGGGAAATGTTGGATATGTGGTTTGAAAGACAGATTGTAGATGGAGAAGAGTAGGGGACACAGGACTGATCTCTGGGGGAAACCCACAAAGAGAGGGGAAGAGGATGAGGTGGTGAGAGATGCTGAACATCCAATCAGTGAGTTAGAAGGAGATCCAGGAAAGGATCATGTCCGTGTTGTGGGGAGAGAGGATTTGAAAATTTGGTAATGGTCAACCCCTGTCAAAGGCAGAGGGGCAAAAAAATTTGGAGAAAGGGCATAGTAGGGGGTGAGGGCTTTATCAGTTACTAGGTCATTGGTGATTTCAGTTAAGGTGGTTTTGGTAGTGGGATCAGAAACCAGATTTCAGCAGGTGAAGGAGAGAGTTAAAGGCGAAATGAGAGGATACTCCAAGATAGATGTGCCTTTCAAAGAGTTTAGAGGTAAATGTAAGCAGTGAGATGGGGTGATGTTGGACAGAGAGTAGGGGTCAAGAGATGATTTCTTAAGGATGGGTGTTATGTTAACGTGTTTAAAGGTGCCAGAGGTTAACAATAGGTTGAAAAGATGGGTGAGGGCTGGGATAATGACAACACTAAGGTCTGGGATGAGGTGGGATGGCTGTGGGTAAAGATAAAAAAGCAGTGAGGTTGGGGTTTTTGGGCAGTAGAGAGGGAAAAATTTTATGGTAACAGCGGAGAAAAGGGAGGTTGAGGGGAAGAGAAATGTGCCAAATGGGAAAAATTGTGTAGGGCCCTAGGGAAATGGGCAGGGTTGGGGGCTGTGTAGGGGATAGAGGTGGTTTGGGGGGAAATTTTGGGAAAGGGACATACTGGGCGTTTGGGTCTGTTGGGGGGAATTTTCTATGATGGGTTGATCTTGTTTAGGAATTAAAATGGCAAAATTTCGGGTGGAGGTGAGTTTGGGGGTTGGGGTGGGGGATGGAGGAAAAAGTTGAAGGTGTTGAACAGTTGTCTTAGGTTGTGAAAGAAGAGGTTTGAAAATTGTTTAAAAATGATCCCGTTTTGGGAGTGGTGAGTGGAGACTGAAATGTGAAGAGTGATTTATGTATGCAGCAAAATTGTTGGTGGAGTGGGTTTTCTTCCAGCAGCGTTCAGCAATAAAACTCACCTCAGCTGTTTGGTCGAATCGGTGTACCAGGATTGTCTATTAATTTTGCGGAGCAACCAAATCTAGAGTAGTGGTGATTGTGTTGAGGTAGAAAGCGGTAGCTGCATCTGGGTCATCAAATGAGTATATAGTAGAAAGATCATAAAAAAGAGAAAATTGGGAGGGTTGACGTTCAGGGTTTTCTGGTCAGATAAAGGGAGAGGAGGCTTTGAGATGTTAGATAAAAGGGAGGCGGGAAAAATTTTGGGTGTCCGTCATGTAGTGTCCCGGGGGTTTTCATTGCAAGAGGCCAAAGGAAGAGGAGAGCAAGAGAAATTTGTTGGCAGCTGAGTGGGATGTGTCGATAGGGATTTTGAAGTCTCCCATGATGATAGTAGGGATGTCAGTGGAAAGAAAGTGGAGAAACCAGAAATGGAAGTGGTCAAGGAAGATGGTGGCAGGGCCTGGTGGTCAGTAGACAACGGCTACTTAGAGGTTAGAGGCAGAGTAGATGCAGACAGAGTGCTCCTCAAAGGAGGGGATTGTGAGGGATGGTAGAGGGGGAGTATGGCAAAGAAACAGGTATCTGACAGGAGAAGGTCAACACCTCCATCATGCTTGTTACCAGGGAGGGGATCATGTGTAAATTGGAGGCTGACAAAAGAGAGTGCAGCAGGGGAGGCTGTGTCAGAATGTGTAAGCCACGTTTCTGTCAGACTAAAGGAAGGATAAGTGATATAAAGAGGTTGTGTATGTAGGAGAGATTGTTGCATACCGACCATGCATTCCAGAGATCTCCAGAAAGGAAAATAGGGGGAGCATGGGTCAATGGAATAGATTTTAATTTTAGGGGTTAAAGGAGTTTTTAGAGGCAGTTCAGTTAGGAAAGGGAGAAACAATTGTGGGAATGTGTTGAGGAGGCCCCGGGTTGGATATTTGTCCCGGGAGCCAAGGGGAGAGTGGTTAACAAAATGGGGGGGTAATCTGACAGTAAAAATTTGGGTTGGGGTTGTTTAGTGCAGAAAGGGTTTTTAGTAGGGGGGGGGATGGTGCTGGGAGGGGAAAAATGAGGGTAGAAAAACCCTATACATGGAGTTTATAGAGGGTCATTGAGGAGCAGATGGTTTTGGAGATAGGCAATTAGTTTCAGGAAAATGGAAGTTGAGATTATAGGGCAGAAAGAAAGGTGGGGTGTATGATGGGTTTTGAAGTGCTAGAGAAAGTTTTAAAAAAGGTGCAATCCCTTTTTAAATCCCCGGTTTAATTTTGGGGTTTTTTTTCATCTCTACTTGAAACAGCCCCATTTGAAAAAAGGCCACAGCTACCCTTGGGTTTCAGTGACCCGTGGGGGAAATTTATATGTAAAACTGTATCGAATTCAGGAGAAAAGAGGGGGGAATATCAAAATCAACTAAATAGCAAGGGGAGAGTAGAGGAAACACGATTCGATTCTAAAGTGTTTTCATTACCACAGAGAGATAGGAGGGGGGGTGGG